>CM045772.1:52420187-52567687 GCA_025200525.1 Camellia lanceoleosa
GCCCTCGGGTATGGAAGGGCAATTAGGCACCTATCATAACTTTCCAACATCACTCCCACATTTACCGACCCTCGGGCACGGAAGGGTAATTGGGCACCTTAATAATATCATTTGCTACATTTGTCCTGTAATGTTCCAAATTTTATTATTCGATTTCATTACCCAATTCCTTATTAAAGTCCAATTACATAACATAAATGTGGAAACAAGATTACAAATAAATAAATAGTAATGTTCTCTCTCGTATATATTACAAATAATGAAATATTCAAATACACAATATTACAATACATGCCCGTAGGCTTACATAGCAAGTTACAAACTAATTTGACTACTATGAATAGCATACATTCTTTTATTATACATGAACATTTATCCAACCATTACTCCATATCTAAAACACAACAAAATAACTCCTTGGTTCTTGAACGATGCATCCAACTTTGCACTTGAAAATTTTTCAACGATTGAGATGAACACAAAGGTCCAGTAGAGATCTACAATGATTCTAAACAATAACACTTTATAGATAAAAATGATCATAATGCTCAATGTTATACATATATAAAATATACCCATTTTTTATTTTCTTTCAAATTACACATGCATACTTATACTTTTCAAAGAGAAATCATTTTCAACATCCTAAGAAAACTCATTTATTTTCTTAGAATTATAAATCATTATTCGTATTTCAAAAATAATTTCATCAACTCTATTTGGTTTCACAAAATGTTTTTACATGTGGTCAATTTATTTCTAGCTTTATACATTAAGTCATCAATAACCTATCTTCCATTATAACCAATCAATTCATTTCACAGAAATCATACAACTGATTATAATCTCAATAACAATTTCCAAAACGTACTAATTACATCTATTAATTACTAATCACATAACTACAAACATCCCACATGTTATTTAACAATAAAATAACCTTATATACTCCAATGTTTACTGGCCTCAGCATGAAAGGGAAATTGAGCACCTTTCAATCCATTTCAATAAAACCGACTACAATAAGTCACCAAATTCACAACATGCTTTATTGGGTGCAAACCAGAAGGGAGCGGAACCTGTGTCAATGCGTTACGTTTTACCGATCGTTATCCAAAAAGAAGCAGAACCTCCAACCACGCTTTACCAAGCACAAACCAGAAAGGAATGGAACCTCTATCAATGCACCACGCTTTACTGATCACAAACCGAAAGCAAACGGACCCTTTATATTTCTTATTCATTCCCACAACATTCAAACTTCACGAATAATCATCAACACATAATACGCATGTCCTATTCATTAACAATCAACAACATATAGTTCCCGAATAAAACAATACAATTCTCATACCATTTCACACTTCCAATATCATTAATACAATCTTGATTATACACTAACAGTCAAAACAATACATAATTCCCATAACTAATTTCCATAGATCTCCGACTCTCAATGAAACTCGAGTTTCCATTTCTTCTAGGTCACATTCTTAACTGACAAAAGAATTCGTCTAACTCAAAGGAAACATCAAGAGTCTAATTGTTCAATATTATCGACTAATTAAAATTAGAACTTTTGATTTAATCTCCTTGAACATGTCATTTGTTTATTTATTAATTTAATTCACTAACCTTTATAGCACAAACCCATTTTATAAAAATCTTCTTACATGTACTTTCCATTTACATTAATTAAATTAGTTTAATAAATCATGAATCAACCACAAGCTTATTCCTCCAAAATTATTAAAAAATTAACCAAATAATTAGGGTTTTTTTATTCAAACCATCAAAATCATGTTCCATTAATCTCAAGTTCTTTAACTCATATCTATATGCCTTTTGAAAATCTCTTCTCAAAATCATGATTTTATGCAATAGGAAAATACCACAAGTCTATCTATAGCAAGGTATTGAAGAGAACCAAGGAAATCCCTATCTCTTGAAGTGAAGAGGAGAACCCAAAAAACTCAACGGCAATGAAATTACAAACTTCTTGGATTAAAATAAAGCCCTTGACAAGATCTTCCATCTATCTCAAAGGATCAAGGTGAGGAGAGAGCCCGAAGTGAGTAGATCTAGAGATCTAAATAAAAAAGTTGAGTTTTGAGAGAGAGAAGAGAGATCACAATATAGAAAAAGGAAAGTGAAAAATGAGGAAAAAGAGTGTTTAAGAACTTGTTTTTAGTGCTAAAGCAATATTAGAATATTAGCTCCAAAGTCAACTAAAAGAATAAATCAAAACCCCCAAAAAGTAGGGCACAACCCGCGACAGGATTTCAAAATTTTACTGTCAACTATTAACACCATGAGGAACGATATCGACGCCGAAAAGTAGTAAGGTTTCAATATGTTTAAAACAAGTTAGGTGTCAACACCACCAAGTTCTGGTGTTGACTCCAAGAAGGCTAGTGCCGACACCTTGGATAGAATTTTAAGGTTCTAAAACACTCTTTGACATAACCAAGCACAAAGGAACAATTCTATCAAAGTCTAGATCGAATGTTTACCCAACCAAAACAACATTACCCCTCTCAAAGATTCTCAATAACAAAAGAAATTGAATCAAATGCAATTTCCAGTGGTTTCAAGGACACAAGTGTTACATGTCCGACATCAAGCCCGAGATAGGGCAATTGGACACCTTTTGTGTAACGCCCTGAAATAAATGCAATATATTATCTTAAGCGATAAGTAAATAACATTGTCAATCAGAGTATAATGTCATTCTATTACATGATATTCGATTGTACAAAATGATGACACATGCGATATACATTCATAAATAGTACATCCTGAATCTACAACATGTGTTACCAAATAGTAATAATGTAATAAAAGCTAAACAAGTAATCATATGCCCTAAAGGCTTACATCTTTTCAAGTCACTGTTTGGGTACAACAAATGTGGATTCTTAATCCAATACAAGTCTAAGCCTGAGGCTTGTTCAAAATACAAATAAAAGCAAAATAACAGGATGAGCCTTCAGTTCTAGGGTCCTCCCAAGCTAAGCCCTTAGCAGAGGCATATCACCAACATCTGAAAATGGTTTTCCCATATAAGGTGAGCCAATACCCAATAGAAATATTCCAATACAACATATGAAACTTAACAAAGACATAAGGGTAATATATATATACAATGCCATTGATAAACCGTTTCATAATTATTTTGCAAACCATGCAGTACCAACTGTATATTTCAATTCATGAAATCAATCCTATTTCATTCAGACAACCAAACTAGGAATGCAACTTAATAGGTTTCCAACCAGTGCAACCGTCATAGAATGACTTCTGTTTGCCATTTTACAGATATTGTATATGCGCGGTTTTCAGGACTTTCACCCTAAACACACAAGCCAACTTAATTTCGGTGTTACACACATGCTTCTCAAATTCATCCCCTTTCTTACAATCACATACATATACAATGTATTTAAAAACACAGTCATATTCAATGACAACAGATGAGAAATCAGTTTCAATTTACCTAATCCTCATACAATTTCTACAACAATCATAGCTATCCTCTATCGGTAATCCAAAACAGATATTTCTAACAGATACACAATCTCCAAGAGAAATAAACCATTCAAATTTCCATAGGTGAGTGATAATACATATCCAATTCCACCATTTACGTAAACATCCATCCAATTTCACATTTCCAATACCAATTCCATTTATTTATACAAAATAAATATGAGACATTTTAGGACAAAATCAATAATTTATTATAACACAACCTCATATTCACTCCTTTAACCATTTTCAATACATCCATTTGTAAACCCCTCTTTTGATTTTAAACCAAAACTCTAGGTTTGTTCAAAATCTCCAAAATCACAATAGTGTTTATACAAAACAAATAACTAAGTTAAAAATCATATAAGAGTATAGAAAATCCCTACCTCAAAGCTAGAAGACGAGCAAAACAAGAAAGAAACTCGGATGAAGCCGAGACCCAACTTTATTCAGATGGAAACGTAGCCCTTGAGATGCTCTACCTTTTTAACGAAGGCAAACGGGTAGAGAAACTACTAAATCTAGGTGAAAACGTAGAGAGGGGGTGAGTTTTAGAGAGAGAAACTCTAGATCTAGGATTTTTGAAATGTTTAGAGAGAGAATGAAATGAAAAAGTGAAGTAAAATGTCACTTTTCCAGACTGATATGCGCACAGTCCGTTCAAGCGCAAGAAGTGACGCTCGAGCATCCAGACACAATAAGTTGTTCTGCTCGAGCGCAAGTGACGCTCAAGCGTAGAATACACACTTCCAGAAGTTTTGCAAATAGCAGACCAACGCTCAACCGCAAGAAATGCCGCTTGAGCCAAGATCGCTCAAGCGCAGAAAGCACCGCTAGAGCATAGATTACACTATCCCAGTAGTTTTGTAGACCTGCAAAAGTACTGAGAATTCTCAAAACCCGCTCAAGCGCAAAAAGTGACGCTCGAGTGAAGGAGTAAAATTTTGGATAATAAAAGTTTGAAAACCAAGCTACCAACCTGTTCCAAATGCAACCAATACAACCCAATAGCCAGACCCAAGGATAGTAAGACATGAACAACAATACAAAACCACGAAACCTGAGTCCAGAATACAAAATGGGTCAGGTCTAAACCAGAATCGCTATAACCTCCCCCCCTAAGGAATTTTATCCTCGAAATTTCAAATCAAGTTTTTAAAACCATGTTTAAATGAATTACAATAATGATAATTAATTAATTCCATTACCATGACCCATTCTCTGGTCATCCATTCTCATCAGATCGACACACAAGTTTCAACATTGAAAGTACAGTTCACTTTTTCCAAAACATATACAATGTTTATATTAAACCTGTGTTTCCAAAACATATACAACATAAATAATATTTTCATATTTCATTAGGAAAATGAGTGGGAGCACTAATTAGTGCTACCACTAATGATGTGGCAGTAGGCCCCACCATGAATGATTTGATGTTTTGGCCTTAGTGTTGTATTTTTTTTTTCTTTTTTTATTGAGTGCCATGTCATTAGTGGTCTTTTTAGAGCTCCAAAATTAGTGGTCTCTATCATTGTTGATTTCATTAACGTAACATAATCTCGATACATGCTCAAACATCAACAAATAAGTCTGGATACTTCTCACAAACTTCCAACTCACGTTCTCAAGTTGCTTCCTCAACTCCATGATATCGCCACAATACTTTTACCAAAGGAATTGTCTTGCCTCGCAAGACTTGGCCTCGAGTATCCAAGACTCTCACCAATCTCTCCTCATACGAGGCATCCTCATCTATCTCTAAGTCGGTCCAATCCAATACGTGCGATGGATCCAGCTCATACTTCTGAAGCATACAAATATAAAACACATCATGGACCCCGAAAAACTGTGGCAGCAAGGCCAAGCGATAAGCTACTTCTCCAATCAGCTCAAGGATCTCAAAAGACCCAATAAATTTAGGAAATAACTTCCTACTCTTCCCAAATCTCATCAAACCCCGCCTAGGTGATATCTTCAAGAAGATATGATCTCCTATCTCAAAAACAAAGATCTCCTCCTACGGTCGGCATAATTTTTTTGACGACTCTAGACCATAACCAACCTCTTACGAATAAGGGCAACTTTCTCCGTCGTTTCCCGAACTAACTATGGACCAAATATTGGTACATCACCCACCTCAACCCAACACATAGGAGATCTACATGGTCGGTCATACAAGACCTCAAACAGTACCATATCAATACTTGACTGGAAGCTATTATTATAGGTAAACTCCACTAAGGACATGTGCCTCTCCTACAACCCCTTAAAGTCAAGAACACAAACCCGAAGCATATCCTCAAGGATCTAAATAATACGCTCAGACTGCCCGTTAGTCTGAAGATGATATGCAGTGCTAAAAGTCAATCTCGTACCCAAGGCACTCTGTAGGCTCTGCCACAACCGAGCCGTGAAACGCGAACCTCTATCTGAAGTGATCGTTACAAAAACCCTGTGCAACCTCACTATGTCCCTAATATAAAGGTTTGCAAGATAATCTACTGAGTCACTAACGCGCATAGGTATAAGTGAGCCGACTTGGTCAACCGGTCAACTACCACCCAAATTGTGTCACTACCCCGTTGAGTCCTCGAAAGGCCCATAACAAAATCTATCATGACATGCTCCCACTTCTACTCGGCTATAGGAAAAGGTTGCAACAAACCCGCTCACCTTTAATGTTCAGCCTTCACTTGTTGACAAATAGGGCACCTCGATACAAACATGGCCACATCATTCTTCATTCCCCCCCACCAAAATTGGCGACTAAGGTCGTGATACATCTTTATGCCTCCCAGGTGCACTGTAAGACGTGAATGGTGAAACTCTCAGAATACTTCCTCTCGACAAGACTCTGGCACAAAAACATGGTCATCGTATCTAACACTTGGATCGAGACATACATTCAAGCATTTCTCTACCTTCTCATTGGAGATCTTCTCTCGGAGGGAGTCCACTTCAAGGCCACACATTTGTACTTCTATCACTCGGTTTACAAGTGTAGGTTGTGCAACTACTGAAAACAAGGCTGCAGACTCCATGGACTCGCCAAGATACAAGTCAAACTCACCAATAACACCCAACATCTCCCATTCCCAAATGGCAATACAAGCTACACTGTGAATAGATTTCCTACTCAAAGCATCGGCCACAACATTGGCCTTCCCTGTGTGATAATGTTGCTCAGAATCATAATCTTCTATAAACTCCATCCACCTCCTCTGCCTTAGATTCAAGTCCTTCTGTGTAAACAAATATTTCAGACTCTTGTAATCAGAAAATACCTCAAACTTCTCACCTTACAAATAATGCCTCCAAATCTTCAAGACAAAGATTACCATCGCTAACTCTAAGTCATGAGTAGGGTAGTTCCTCTCATGTGTTCTCAACTGTCGTAAGCCGTAAGCTACTACATTCCCCTCTTACATCAATACACAACCCAAACCTTACCGTAAATCATCACAATGCACCGAATAGCCCAAACCCCTCTTCGAAATTATCAATACTAGAACAGTGGTAAGTCTAACCTAAACTCTTGAAAAGACTTCTCACAAGTCTCGCTCCACATGAACTTAATTCTTTTCCTCGTCAGTCTAGTTAATAGTGAAGCTAATCTAGAGAAATATTTCACAAACCGATAGTAATACTCAACCAACCCCAAGAAACTACGGATCTCAAAAGCTTTCTTAGGTTGTTTCCAATCTTACACTGTCTCTATCTTGGATGAATCTACAGTCACCCTTTTCCCAAGTACCTCATGGCCTAAGAACTTAACCTCTCTCAACTAGAATTCACATTTCCCAAACTTGGCATAAAGTTTGTGGGCTCTAAGTAACTCGAGTACTACCCGCAAGTGTTCCTCGTGTTCTTCCTTAGAGAGTGAGTAAATCAAGATGTCATTAACAAAGACGACCACAAAACGGTCTAAAAACTCACGGAAGATCCGGTTCATTAAATCCATAAACACGGCTAGTGCATTGGTTAGTCCAAAGGGCATCACTAGAAACTTATAATGGCCATACCACGTACAAAATGCCTTCTTCTGGATATCATCATCCCTTACTCTCAGTTGGTGATAACCCAATCTCAGGTCTATCTTAGAAAAGCAACATGACCCCTTTAATTGATCAAACAAATCATCTATACGAGGCATTAGGTACTTGTTCTTAACAGTTACCCGATTCAACTTTCGATAATTGATATAAAGTTGCAATGCACCATCTTTCTTTTTGGCAAAAAGAGCCGATGCTCTCCAAGGCGCAGTAATAAGGCAGATAAAACCTTTATCTAGCAACTCTTAGAGTTAAATCTTCAACTCACTCAACTCGGTAAGAGCAAATCTATATAGGGCCATAGAAGTCGGTGTCGTACCAGGCACTAAATCAACTGAGAACTCAATCTCACAGTGAGGTGGTAAACTAATGAGATCCTCAGAAAAAACATCCGGGTATTCACAAACTACTCTTAGCAACTCGACTCGAACTTCATCACACTCATTACCCAAAAAGTTAGCAAGAAGACAACTAAGTTCACTTCGTCTATGCGGATCATACACCAATGATAAGACTCTATCAACCCAGTCCCCCAAGAAATAAAAGAAACCATCGCTCAAGGTACATACAGTAACCCTTTGATGGTAACAATCTATGACAGCCCGATACGATGACAACTAGTCCATACCCAAAATAGCATCAAAACTAGACATGTCAATTAACACAAATGCAAAAGGAAGTTCGTGACCGACAACTGCTATGTCACAACCCCAACACCCTTGCTCCAAAATAATCTCACCACCAATAGATGACTTTACACTGAGAGGAGATGCTAACCGAGTCAACTCTAACCCTAAAGTCGATGCAAATGCAGGCGAGATAAATGAATGGGATACACGCATATCAATCAACACATTAGTAATGGAATTGTATAACAAGACAGTACTTCTCACTACCAAAGGTGCTAGCACTAAGTCTAGCGCGGTAACAATATACACACGCCTAGTAGGTTTCTGGTCTACTTGCTCACCCCTCGAAGCATAGGTCTAATGCATAAATTGAGTTGAAAAGGCACCCTGATTGGCTTTCAAGGCCTAAACTAACTGAGTAGGTAGATGGCTCTGTGTCTACCTCGAACTAGTTGCACAAAGTATGCCACCTAACTGAGGACAAAACCTCTTTATGTGCCCTGCCTGCCCATACTGATAACAAGTAAGCGGCTGCCCTCTCCCCTGGCTCTAGCTTTGAGAGCGAGCCAAAGACGATGCTGACCGCTGTCATCCTCTTCTCTGCGAGCAAGCTGGAGACTTGTGGCCCAATTGACCACACTTGAAGCAAGTGAAATCTCTCTGACCACCTCTCCTATAACCAAAACTCGGCACTGGAAAAATAGACCTCGACTATGCTCCCTGTGACTACTGTGGGTTAAAACCCCTCTGCTCCTTACTATCCTGCTAAACATCCTGACTCCTCCTAGAACCCCTCATCCGTTCCTCCTCATCCATTTGCATCATGGTCTTAAGATGAGTCGCCACCTCCATAAGGCGTCCATAATCTCTAATCATTGACCCATCCACTTTGAACATAAGCCCGGTCTTCAACCTCTTCTCAAACTCTAAACAACGGCACTCCTCAGCCGCCATGAGTTCCAATGCAAACCTCGACAAGCTAGTAAATACGGCCTCATATTTGGCCACCGGTGTGCTCAACTACTTGAGCTGAGAAAACTAATCCCTCAACTTCTCCCTAACAGTGGAAGGAGGCAAAAACTTATCTTAGAAGGCATTGACAAAAGCCTCCCAAGTCACTCTAATGGGCCCACGAGCGTACTTCCACCATTGACCAACATCTCTCTTCAACTAGAAGGATGTCAGGGTCACTCTCAGTCCATCGTCCTCGATGCCAAGCAGCTCAAATGTCTTCATTATCTGTTCTAGCCACTCATCTACCTTCAGTGGCTCCTTAGGATCACCCAAAAACTCTTTCAGATTTGACCGAAAAAACTCTCATTTCATGAATGACGGCCATGCCTCGGCTACTTAGGCTTGGGCTTGGGCTTGGGCTTGGGCTTGATTCTCAGCCCTGAGAATGTCCATAGATTCCCACAATGCTCTAGCCATTTCGCAAGCTAAGGTGCCAATAGCCTGCTAACGAGTCAGCTCAGCCACATTGGCCTGACTAACCCCTTCCTCTTGCGCGCGGAATATCATTTGGTAAAGGCACCTCATGCCTTCTAGGCCTACTACGCCTACCACCACCACGTCCGCATCCTGACATCCTAATGAAGATAACAAATGAGATTAGCACATTTATAAATGTGCCAAAGCTAATTCACTTGCGTCCTAATATAGTGGACAAAAGTAATTCACTCCACGTAAACACGTAATCACATAAACACGTATGAATTTCCTTCCTAGATAATGACCGTCCCGCTGCGTTGCTAGAGTTTTAATTAGAAACAGCAGTGATCAAGTGCTTTTTTAACAAGACTTCTAGAAACCCATAGACCCAATCAATATTTTAAGAATTAAATCTCATATCCATATAATCATATAAACATGTTATCACATAGCATACCATACATACTAATGTCTCTATCAAGCGAGACAAACCCATTGTAGTAATAACCACTTCCAATGTACCCAAAGTATTCAAACTCGGTACGCTCTGATACCAAGTTATAATGCCCCGAAATAAATGTAATATACCATCCTAATCGATAAGTAAATAACATTGTAAATCAGAGTATAATCTCCTTCTATTACATGATATTCAATTGTATAAAAGAGTGTCACATGCGATATACATTCATAAATAGTACATCTTGAGTCTACAGCATGTGTTACCAAACAGTAATAATGTAATAAAAGCTAAACAAATAATCATATGCTCTAAAAGCTTATAACTTTCCAAGTCACTGTTTGGGTACAACAAATGTGGATTCTCAATCCAATACAAGTCTAAGCCCGAGGCTTGTTCAAAATACAAATAAAAGCAAAATAACAAGATAAGCCTTCAACCCCACAATCCTTCCAAGCTAAGCTCTTGCCAAAGGCATATCACTAACACCTGAAACTAGTTTTCCCATACAAGGTGACCCAAAGCCTAGTAGAAATATTCCAATACAACATATGAAACTTAACGAAGATATAAGGGTAATATGCATATACAATGCTATTGATAAACTGTTTCATAATTATTTTGCAAACCATGCAGTACCAACTGTATATTTCAATTTATGAAATCAGTTCCATTTAATTCAGACAACCAAACTAAGAATACAACTTAATAGGTTTCCAACTAGTGCAACCATCATACAATCACTTCTATTTAGCCTAACAGTGTTGACACCCAGAAGGGCGTGGTGTTGACACTAAGAAGCAGAATATCACACTAGAACTCACAAAGCTGTTGGTGTCAACCCTAGGCCATTCCAGCGTTGACACTTCCAAACCATATGTTGAGAGACAAAAGAGGAAAAGCAAATGTTGACACCCAGAACAAAATTTTAAGGTTCTAAAACATAATTTCACCAAGTCTAAACATAATTAAACATTCTAATCAATGTATAGATCAAATTTTATACTCAACCAACACCAAGATACATCAACCAAAGGATTTCAATTGTAAGATAACGGAATTAAATATATCCCAAAGGCATTATAATTCACAAGCATTATAGCCATCTTCAAAAAGACAGGTTTCCAGTGGGGACTTACAATAAGTTGAAGCAAAAGAAGATTGGTCATGTTCATGTTTTACAAAAGATTAATGATAATGCTTATATGGTTGACCTGCCCGAGAACTCAGCTATTTCAAAAACTTTCAATGTTTAAGACTTGTTTGAGTACCATGCAACTGAGTCTCATGCAGTTTCTATTTTTATCTTGTGGACGAGTTCCTTAAAGGAGAGGGGACTGATGTAGAACAATGCACTCAAGAATTTCTAGAACAAATGGATAAACAAAAGCCAAAAAAATAAAAAAAAAGGATCATAAGTTATGAGATTTTGAATTATTTTAATTCCATATTTAGTGTCGCTTGTTTTGGCATGTTTCATTTTCTTGATTAGCAAGATGGGATCTCTTATTTTTGGTTATTCTTACTTAGGAGGTGTTTAGAAAGCTAGTCTTAGGCTTCTTTTTTTTTTTTTTTTTTTTGACTAAAATCCACAAAAAGACAAAATAGGCTAAAATAACCAACAAGAAAAAATGTCACATCAAATCAAACCCATAATGTAATAACCCTCGTACCGATTACTGAATAACCACCGAATTAGATACTGATCACTGATAAACTGAACTGCTAATGACTGATAAGTGAACTGGATGAACTACTGAACAAACTGAATGAAACTGAAACCGAAACTGAATGAGTTTGTCTATTTAATTACATTTCTAATCTGTTTGATTCCATGATTATCTATTTGACTTTATGTGTTTAAATTGCTAATTGAAGGCCTTATCGGCGGCCGAATTAGAAACCGTTTGAAGTATTGGAATCAGCCTAATATTTGTGATTTTATGGTATTTTTATCTGAAAATTTATTAGGAATGATTAAATTAGATTAAATCGAGTTAATTGAGAACTTGGGCTTATTTACCAACTTGCCACCATAGTGGACTATTGTTTATGATTTCCTAGAGCCTTATACACTTCACCTAAAACATTTGCTCAGCCTTTCTTTCACACTCTTAGCCGACCAACACAAGAAGATAGATAGAGAGAGAGTTCATTGAGAGAGAATTTATCTCAAATTGTTGAAATTGCTTGGGAATTGCTTAGAATTGAGCCATAGATTGCATCTTGAGCTTGTTCTTCTTGAAATCAAGACTTAGGTAAGAACTATAACCTTTCCAATGTTGATTTTATGTTGTCTCTTGCATCATCCATGCCAATTGTTGAGTTAGAGTGCTAAGAGGTTGATTCATGCTAGAATTCATGCATGCATGTTGAATTTGTGGACTTTTGAGGTTGAATTCTTGAAGAATCATACATGCATGATCATGTTTATAATATAGTCCATGTTTCCACTTCATTTTCCAACTATTGAGCTCTTTGGAGCAAGATTTAAAGATTGAAATTGGTTTAAAACCCATGCATCACATGTTACATATTGCTCTTAAAAATGGGTTTGAAATTGTATTTAATTGACTCACCTTTGGGGCTTAAATTCTCAAATTGGCTTTTGAAACTTGTTATTTATTGAGTTGGGATGTATTCCCCAGAATTTGGGCCCAAGAGGTCGCGTTTTGAGTGTTGGAACACTTGGTTTGAGCTTAGAAGGCAAATCTGGAAATTCAGTTGGCTTCTTCGCCGAGCTAAGAATTCCTCGCCGGCGACCAAGGTTTCCTCGAGCTACGCTTCGGCGAGATATTGGTGGCTCGGCGTAAAATCGAACATCCAAGATTTTTACTGTTTTCATCGAATCGCTCGGCGAAGGAAGGCTCGCCGAGCGAACCCTTTGATTTTGAAGCTCGCCGGCGAGCATCGGCGAAACATCGCGCGTAAAATTGAGCATCCGAGATTTTTCTTTGTTTCATCGAGGCGCTCGGCGAAGGATTGTTCGCCGCGAAGCCTTTGATTTTGCAAACTCGCTCGGCGAAGGAAGGCTCGCCGAAGCGAGACCCCTGCTTTCAAAGAACTTTTGAAAAGTGCCTTCCAATCAGTATTTTTGCATCCTCATCTCATCCTAGGCATTCTTAGGCCTAGTTTAATGCATCTTAATGAGGATTTAGACATAGAACCACACCGAGGGAATTTAGAGATTTAATTATCATCCTTTCCAAGCTGTAAACTTAGTGTGTGTTCTATTGATTGACTGCTTAGGGTTGACTCTCGGGGGCGCTCTAGCTCTTGATAGCCCAATCACTGTGAGTACAGATGTGTAAAGATATGTTCAAAATGGTTATCTTTTGAATCTTGTTTCTTGGAATTTCTTGGAATCGATGTTATTTATCGAATGAATGTATGTCCTATTTCTGAATCAGACAGGCATCCTTAGCACCTCATTATTGGTATTCTGAGCTCTGTCGGTTTCCTTGTGGAACCATCACATTTCTTGAATGATTGGCCATCATTTCTTGTTGGGTCTATTAAGGCCGGTCCTTTTGGACCCTCTTGTTTAGGCTATTGGATGTACCACATATGACTGATTGATTGAAATACTAAAAGACTGAAACTACTGTTTAATGAATTGATTTCATTTACTGCAAGGACATTCATTCATAACCTCTTTACGCTTTTTGTTATTCACTGGGCTTTAGCTCACTGTTATATATATATGTAGGTTCTCACCGCTGCATCAAGCTAGGAGCGTGGGATTGGTCCCCGATTTTGTCGGCCTATGTGCCTCCTTTGAGGAGGTTCGAGACGCCATGCCATGGCTTGGGGTGTTTTTGTGTCCCCACTAGTCTCCTACTGTTTTGTACTGTTATTGAGGGATTGAGTTCCCGTACTAAATGTCTGTAATGATTGTATATACTGTACTGGTCTGAATGCATAAATGTATGAAAAATGTTTTTGACATACAGATTTTCACAGCTCAATGGACGCTAGTTATTTCTTCATATTGGCTTCGCCAGCCCTCAGACTCGATTGATTGTGTTACTGTTCAGTAGGCCTTTGGTAATCTCGGATTACTGGCCGGTTACGGTACTAAACCCATAGGGCCGGGTTTGGGTCGTGACACATAATTATTTTACTTTTTCTCTCACAAATATCACATCCAACTAAAAAAAAAATTAACCCTCTTCCTAAACACAAACATTTTAGCCTACTAAAATAGCTAAAAACTAAAATAGCCTACTTCCCAAACGAAGCCTTAGTGAGTTTATTTGACTAACAAGATAGGATCTTTTTATTTTTGGTTTAGCAAGAATCACCTTATTTGATCATTTCCTTTATTTTGTGTTATTTGTTTTCCAAGGTTTAGTGTTTTATAAATATAGATGTAAACCTATTGGAAAAATCAATTTTTTCATCAATAAAAATTTAAGTTTTCTTAATTACTTGTGGATTCAAGCTTGTTTTTCTTGTGGACTCAAAAAGTCTTCTCTAGAACGATATCTAGCCCTTAAATCGCAATACCACTATGTCATCATGGGTCACATGTCTTCCTTCAGACTTCTTACTTTGGCCCATCTCGTTATGACCTAATCCAAGTTAAAATTTCTTTCTTCATCACAATTCTTTTTGTTGGAGATGTTTGGAGTTATATACAAAGGTAGAGAGAATGAGAAAGGATAGAGCAGTGATGGTAGAGGTGGTGTGTGGAAGAGAAAGGGTTGTGGTAGGGCATAAAAGGAGAAGGGCGGTGATAATGGTTGACAGGATATGTATATAAAGAAATTATTTTTAGCATTAACATAAATTATATATTCAAAAGTAATTCAACTTAAGGTTAATGGTATATTTGTAATAAGAATATTATAATGAGATATTTACCAATAAATCCCATCTCATAAACAACTATACCAATTAGTCCCACTTTTGAAATGTTTATCGGATAAGTCCCACTGGTGGAGAAGTTTAGATCTATCTAATCCTATTTTCCAACTTTGGTAGTAAGGCTTGGACAGTTATGCCCTTTCCTATTTCATTGGGTTATTTTTGGTGGAATCACCTGCATTTTTGGTAACTTCTTTGATTTGGTGTTACACATTTCCACAATTGGTGAGACACATTTCCACAATTTGACTGTTAGGGTTTTGGGTTTTTCTGGGTGGGTTGCGTGTATGTTATTGGTAAGGGTTTGTGGCACCGATGCTCTGTGTGATGAGAATCAAATACACACCTCTCACACACCCATTCACGGGTAGCAAATGTGACGACACACCACAGAAGGACGTAAAAGACCACGGCCACCATCTCCACATTGATCTCTCCCTCTCCCTCTCCCTATTGGAACCTCACTGAACCCACACAATTCATAGATACACCACACTCCACTCAACACACCCACACAGTACACACGGCACACACCGGAGCCCATGCACACACACACTCAGGCAAGGGTTGTGGCACTGATGCTCTGTGTGATGAGAATCAAATACACACCTCTCACACACCCATTCACGGGGTAGCAGCGGGGATAGACACACCACAGAAGGACGTAGAAGACCACGGCCACCATCTCCACATTGATCTCTCTCCCTCTCCCTCTCCCTCTCCCTCTCCCTCTCCCTCTCCCTCTTGGAACCTCACTGAACCTACACAAAAATTAAATCGATTTGATAATCACAACCACAACTAAGAAAACTGTTCAGAACCACAACTAAGAGTGAAGAGAACTATTTTTATTGGTAGTAATAACAATGTAGTACGAAGACAATAATGCAAAATGTAACAACAACTAAGAAATGTGAATATAAAATAAATAAAATTATTGGGTCATGATTGATTCAAACACGCATGGATCGACTAAATGTCTTCCAAAACATTGGGTCCTTGGGATCGGGACTCTCCTTTTTTCCACTGCCCCATCTTCTTTTGAGAATGGGTTTGAGCAACCTCTTCAGAACTTTCTGGAAACCCGACCCACGACGCCGCTTTCCTTGTTGAACTTGCGACGCCATAGCTGGTGGTGGTGCTTGGTGGTGGCGAGTCCAACCCCGTGAGACACTGGGCTCGGATAGGCTGCAACCCAGAATGGCTTGGTTCAACTGGACCTCGAAAGAGAGCCTTTCGAAGCGGTCCAACAGTGTGCTCTGTTCATCTCCAAACCTTATCAGTATCACTTCTACACACAGCACTCCACTCAACACACCCACACACTACACACGGCACACACCGGAGCCCATGCACACACACACTCAGGCCATGTACACGTCAGACCCATGCACACGCACACACACATAGGCGCACACACACGGACACACGGCAGCACACAAACACAGTCGAGAGGAGACCCACACACACAGACAGCACAGCAGAGGCAAATGACCCCACTAAAGCAATAAACACAAAAAACCCTTTAGTGCGCTCCCCCTATCTGTGACACCCACAGTGTGTGTCATGTGTGGCACGCGCATTTCCCAAAACAAAAACAACCCAACCCAACTCATGCGGAAAACGCTCAATTAAATGGCAAATATGTTATTTACAAAATAAAAGGACCAAATAGAACATAAGAAAACAAATGGGACTAATTGGTCTACAAGTTCAACATTTAGGATTTATGGGTAACTCTCCCTATTATAATTTGATGAGTATAATAGTGTGGTGTAAATAGAAACTCCCAAGTAACCAAGGCCTTTTTTTTATGATTAGGTGTCAGAGTCATTTTATATACACCTCGACTAATCTTGGGATCCACGCAAAATGCCCCCTCCACGTGGATCAGACAAATCTCAAGCAGAACTCACGGGCGTGGCCCTAAGAAGTTTATAGCACCTAGTGGGAGTTGAACTTGAGATTTGGAGGAAATAGACCCCTAAGCTCCAAGTTGCACCCACTAGGCCAATCCCTTGGGATTAAGTAACCTCAAGGCCTTTGATAGCACTACTTTGTGGTGTGAGGGGGTGGATTCAACTTTTATAGAAAGATGTTAATATCTTTTATGGTGTTTATTTCTTTCCCATTATGGGGGTTATACAAAATTATTTTTTCCAAGTTTAGACTTGATGTATTGTTGGATGGGCAATTATGGTTGTTAGGCTTGGTGTAGTGTTGGATTTTGATTGTCCAATTTATTATAATGGTTCATATATTTGTAATTAATCTCTTGTTGATTGATAAAAAGAAATAAAAGCTATCAAAGTCTATTTTAATTTTATTTTTTTGATTCTTATATATGTTGTACCGCATAATTAACACAAAAAAAGGTCAAACCAAAGAGAACTCTTGAATTACTGTCATAATAATGAATATTAAATATAACACATAATCATGAGTAGTGGCTAAATGGGCTAGCCTCCTTGGTTAATGTCCATATATATTTGAACAGAAAGGTTTGTATTAAAGGGTTAATTGGGGGAAAATATTTGTACAAGAGTATATGACATAAGATCCAATGATTGATTTGGTTTGGATATAAGGATATTGTAATTAAATATATTGGTGAGAATACGTCTGTAGAAAAATAACCCAAATTTTAATTTTCGGTATGGTTTTCGTAACATGTGATCTGTTTCGGTTTTTAAATTTTGTTTTATCAATGCAAATCGAACCGACTGAATATTATATTAAAATATTTTTATATTTTAATTCTTTGAAAATTATATGATAAATGACTAATATAATACACTTTTTTAGATAAAATTAGGGACAGAAATATTTATAGAGCAATTTTAATACATTTTTTTCATTTATTTTTAATGTAAGATTCTACAAGTTTTATAAAACCCTTCAACAATTCAAGCAAATCCTTCTTCTACATCAAATCAACAAAATCGATAAAATCAAACCATAATAAACGGTCAGTATTGATTTCTCAATCATCAAAACCAAACTAATGGGCTCTTTTGGCAAGTTGGTTATAATCCGCTTTTTGGATTATAACCAACCTCCTCTCTCACAAAAAAGCTGCTTATAAGCAGCTTTTTACCAAAAAGCTGATTATAACCATCTTCCCAAAACACCCCTTAGTTTGGTGCTAAACTTAGGGGTGGTTTGACATACACTAATATAGTTCATCTTTTTATCTTTTTTAGGTCATATCAATCAATATATTCTCTCTATTTTTTTACACATTTTTTTATAAAAAATCAAAAAATACACTTATTTAGAACATTTCAAACAATTCCTTACTCTCAACACCATTCAAATCAAACTGATTATACCCCTAAGTGAGAAGCACAAACAATAATGCTTGAGAGCACAAATTATTGTTTTAACAAACTTTTTAATTTTTTTTACCCTTATTCTTTTTCTTTTTTTCATCTCTGCTTTTTCTCCGTCTCACACATTTGTCTCGTTTGGGAAGTAGTTATTTTAGTAAGCTAGATAGCTTTTTGACTATTTTAATAGACTATTTTAATTTTGTGTTTGGAAAGATAAGATGAATTTTTAATTGAGTTATTATATTGAAAAGTGTGTTGAAATGATATTTAAATTTAAAATGATAAATTTATTCCTAACTTTTTATTTTAATAACTTAATTTTCAGATTCCCAACTAGCACCATTATATCAATCACTTTTGACAACTTGCCGAAAAAGTTACTAGTGCCAGACAAGTGTGACGAATAAATTGACAGGTAGGAGCATTTGGTCTTCCGAATTGTTCTTGTCAGTATGGGCGGGTTGTTTGGAATATATATTGGTTATAGATTAGATTTGAAGTGATATAGAGAAAGATAATGTGATTTAAATAAAATGATATAATTTAAATAAAATAATAATTTTTTAATTTTTTTAATTATATCAAATCAAACCTTAAATAAATAAAGTTTAGAGTTATTGCTCCCAAAATTTTACTTCCGGCCCAAGCACCCTATAGTGGTTGTTTGGTGGAATTTATTATAATTTAAAAATTAATAATTATAAAGCAAAAGCGAAAGTATTACACCTTCAACTTCCAAATAATTATTAATTTTTTAAAATTTATTTAATTACAAACTATACCAAACAATTTAACATAAATTTTTAAATTAAAATAATTATAGTCAATCCATTTAAGCTACAACAAATAGACCCGATATGTCATATGATTTTGATAAAAAAAAATAATAGGGTAAATTACAGTTACCTTTCCTGAAATTTCTGACAATTACAAAAACTTCTCATGTGATTTTAATAATTACAGAAACTTCCTTTACTTTTTTTGACATTGTCAAGATTTCCTCCTCCCGTTAGTTTAGCCCAAACGGTGTTAACTTGGTTGTGCAAATGACTATAATATCCTTTAAGGCCAAGTTTGACATATTGTAAAAAAGTCAAAAGGCTAAAAAGTTACTTAAAAAGTTAAAAAGTTAACACTATTCACCAAAAGTCAACAATTACGACTGCACAACTCTCAATCTTAATTTTTCCCTACAAATCAATTTTTACAATTTTTTATTACACATTTTTTCATGAAAAGTCAAAAAGTTAACCCAAACATCCATATTTTCTTCCTCAATTTTTTAGTCCAAAAACACAAAAAGTACACTTATTTAAGACACCCCAAACAACCCCTAAATACTATTCATAATCTCAAGGGAGTTAAGTGCAATTTACTTATATATTAAATTATTATTTTATTTCTCACAATTTTTTTTTAATTTCCTTGACATTGTATTTTTTTTCTGCTATAAGTTTTTGAACATTTATAAGTTTTAAAAAAAAAAATCAACCATTAATGAAAGTAAGAAAGAATATATATGTTTCTTGTTTGAATTGATTTTAAGATTTAATGTAATAAAAATAATTTAAATGAGAGAAACAAAGATGGAGTATTTTACTAGATGTAATTTAAATGAGAGAAACAAAAATAATTTAAAATAATTAGATGTAATACATAACAAATTATTTGAGTATTTTACTATTTTCAAATAATTTCTTTCTTGAAGTAAAATTTCATTTTAATTAGATGCAAGAAATGACAAATTTAAATAATTTATTATTCTCAAATAATTTCTTTATCTTTCATTCCCTATCAACTATTTTTAATGTGGGTAAATTACACTGACACTCCCTGAGGTTTCTATTTAATACAGATCCCCCTTTACATTTGGAAAATTATACTTACCCGCTGTTAGATTAAAATAACATATTTGCCCCTTAACCTTTATACATATAAAATAATAAAATAATACAGATATTTTGTTCATGTCATTTCAAAGGAAATAACAATTATCTTCTTTGGTTTAACTCACACAAAAAATTGAGTCTTTTTTTCATGGTTTTTTTTTTTTTTTTTTTTTACTATTTTTTATTTATTTTTACTATTTTTTATTTATTTTTTAGATACACCTAATCTAGATATACTTAAGAAGTATAATATTTTGTGATTTTTTTTTAAATTCACCAAATACAAAAAAAAATACAAAAATTCAATACATTTTCTTATTTTGTTATATTCAATGGATTTTTTTTTTTAAAAAAAAAATTCTCTACAAATTTTATACCTTTTAAATATATCTAGATTGAATTGATCTAATCTAGGTATAATGGTGAAAATAAAAATAAAAAATTATATTCATATATAAAAATTTATACAAAAAAAATATCATAAAAATATTGTGATAGTGATGTTATTGTAAATATAAATAATGTTTATGGTTGTTTTGCTTTAAAGTGAAAGGTCACCATTAAGCAATATCATTATGTTTGAAAATTCTATGTAAAATTTAGGGTAAATCACACTTACACCCCCTTGAGGTTTGGGTTTAATATATATCATCCCCTAACATTTGGGAAATTACACTAACCCCCTAACATTGAAATTATTTAGATAGAATGAAGATATTGAATTCATGCACTATCACTTTTCTTACTTTGCTTTATTTCCTCTATTTTTTTTTCTTTTCTTTTTTCCTTTCCGTTGCTTTATTATTATTTTTTTTCAATGTAATTTTCTCTATTTTTTTATTAAGAGTTGTTGCCTTTTATATAAGCAGGAGGTTTGTGAAATAAGACTATTAACCACATGGGTGAGAATGTAATTTCCAAAACGTTAGGGAGTGAGATGTAATTGAACCAAACCTCAAGTTGTGTTAGTGTAATTTACCCTAAAATGTATGTTTATATATCATCACTCAATAAGAATATGTTCAGGTAGAATTTAATGATGGAAAGTTGTAGAATGTAATCATGTTGATAGGAAAAAGAAATGGTAAAAAAAAAGGGCAAAATAGTCATTTAAAAAATTTTATGGCATGACATCAGTAATTCGAAGGGCAATTTGTAATCAGATTACAAACCTCAAGGAGAGGAATGTAATTTTTTAAATGTGATGGGAGAATTTGTATTAAATAGAAACCTCAAGAGGTGTCAGTGTAACCCTTTTTAATTTATTGCAACGTGATTAGATATTTTTTTCACTTTTATATTTATCTTTTAATAATTTTGTAAATAAGGTAAGAAATATTGACCTATTTGTTTTAATATCTATCTACTCAAAATTGAAAGACTCAAAAATGAAAATTAAAATTTAAGAATAATATAGGATTGTGAAAAAAATAAAAGTGATAATTTTATATATATATATATATATTTTATGAGGTAGCATTTGGTAATTTTTATAAGTCAATTTTTTTTAGGAGAATTTTTTTTTAAGGTCTTTGGTATTAAGATTTTATAGAATAAATAACATGCAATATTGGGTCCATCATTATTTGTTTAGAAAAATTTTGATTCAGAGAAATTTCAAATTAGAGAAATTTCAAAACACAGAGAAATTTAGACGAATTTCTCTAGTTTGCTCAATTTTTCTGATTTCCTCTATGTTTTCAAATTTTCTGTGTTTTCAAATTTTTATGGATTAAAATTTATCTAATTTGCTCATAAATTTCTATATGTTTTGACTAATTTTAAGTGATTTGCTCATAATTTTCCCTTTGTTTTTGACCAAAATCAAAGAAAATTGAACCCAAAAAAAAAACTGAGAAGAGAAAAATAGTCTGATCGCAGAATAAAAAAAAAATTAAAAACAAAAAAAACAGAGTAACCAGAAACGCATGAAACATGGTCTGCATTTTGATTGCAACCCATTCTTGCCTGACCACCATGAAATCTCTGGTCGGAGCTCAAACCACAGTCGCTACCATGAATTTTTTTTTGCGATGATTGTTTTTCTCATTATTCTTTCTTCATTTTCATTACAACCAAACAGTTTCTCTTCCAAATTCAATTCACCCAACAAAAATCTTTCCATACATGAGTGAACACAAGCATGAAAAAGCTCAAGAAAAGGCAACAAAATTAAAGAAACCGACAATTTTCATACATGACACGCTGAAATCTTCACAACAACTAGGAATCCATCGATACAGGTTTGGTATACATCTTCATGCTTTGCATCGTCAAATACCACAGAGATAGCAGCAATGGTTGGACCTGGCATTACAACAAGCATGTCATAGTCAAGGTAGGCTTTAAAATCTGACACAATGAACAGAGCAGTTTTCTTGGATTTGTGCAATAGAACAATCCAACGGCTTGGGTTCATTTCAGGGAAACCAGCACCTTGTTTGGGTTGTAAGGATCTCATTCTTTAATTCTCTCTCTCTCTCTCTCTCTCTCTCTCTCTCTCTCTCTCTCCATGTGCAAATGAATTGTGAGACTCGGAAGACCAGATAGAAGAGGGATTTTAAGTTACAAAAAAAAATAATATTGTCAAATTTTTTTATTATCAAAAGTTTGAGAGAGATATTAGACTAAGGTTTCGTTTGAGAACAGATTATTTTAGTAATTTTTTGATTTTTTACAAAAAAATGTGCAGAAAAGTAAAGAGAATGATGTGACAATTTATAGTGATTTTTTGACTTTTAACTAAAATTGAAGGTTATCAAACGAGGCCTAAATATCTTTTTATTATTATTATAAATATGAAATGTTATTATATTTTTTTTTCTTTAAAAAAATTTAATACACAGATATTTTTATAAAACAAAAGAAAAATTCATATTTCGCAAGTTTGGCATTAGGTGACGTTAGCTAGCATTGATAAAAGTGAAAAAAAAAAAAAAAAGGGAAGAAAAGAGCATGAGGGAAGAGAACAAAAAATAATAATAATAATAATAATAATAAATTATGTGGTGTTGCTATTTAATTACAACTTGCAGTGATACTATGAAAAAAAAAATGAAATAATAAATAGAAAGAAGAAATAAAATAAAGAAAATGAAAAGAGATAGATAATTACTCCAAATAGGTATTTTTCATAACGGGAAAAAAAAATCAAATACCTATATGTATTTTTTAATTTTTATTCAAACTCTAATTTATCAAAATAGGTATTCATAGAATTGATAATCTTTTTTAAAAAATAAAAATTGACATCTTTTATATTTTGTTTTTTAATTTTCAAATAAATGATAGTATTTAATTTAGGGATGGTTTGAGATGATCTAAATAAGTGCACTTTTTGACTTTTTATGAAATATTGGTTGGGTTTGAAGTGATGTGGTAGAGAGGTGATGTGACAAATAAGATAATGTGACTTAAATAGAATAGTGACTTTTTAACTTTTTTTAGGGTACAAGGTTTGATGGTGATCAATATGTTGGCTTTTTTTTTTCTTTTTCTTTTTTTTAGGATAAGATAATGTGTGGTTATTCTACTATATATATAGTTGTATTTTGTTTTTTAATTTTCAAATAAATTATTGTATTTAATTTAGTATAAGGTTTGATGGTGATCAATATGTTGGCTTTTTTCTTTTTTCTTTTTTTTTTTTTTTTAAGATAAGATAATGCGTGGTCATTCTACTATATATATATATACTAGCGTATGCTCGTGCCTGCAAGCACGGTGTAAATAATGTTAGGATTATAATATAATTGTAATCGTAACACTATTTATATTTAAGATTAAAATGCAATTATAAAAATATATTTAATAGACTACACTCTACAATTCCAAACAAATCAAATATTAAAAAAAAATTAAATATCAAATAATGCACACCAGCCAGTACTCTGCAATTTAACAAAAAATTAAAATTAAAATGCACACCAATTAGTGTTACTGCTGCCAATCAAATTCTAACTACATAAGAAAAATAAACATTATATTGTCATACGCCAAAAGAGTGAGTTAAAACTTTATATAAAAAAAAAGTGGGTCGAAGTTTTCCAGAATATGTATGCTTTACAGAAGATGTGTCAATAACATGTCTTCAAACATGTGTTTGCCCAAACTTCCTCCTCATTGCTTTTGAAAAAGTCTTTGTATCAACTTGTATGTATCCTCAATGAGGAACATGCACAACAATCTGGTAATTTGTAGAAACAAAATATATATATATATATATTGGTATATTTGTTGAAAATATACATATCAAAATACTTTGAGATTGAAATTACCTTATTACATCCCCATCGAAGCAAGCTAGTTGTATTTCTCCTTTTAAGCTCTATAAATTTTTCGATCCAATCCTAAAAACATCCATATTTCCAATTATTATTAGATTGAAATTTTATAAAAAAAATCTATATATATAATCAATAGAAATAAATCTACATGGTTACCTTTTGATAAAACATGATTTAATGAACATGGAACACTACAACAACACTTCATGATAAACAATATTTGTAGTAGAATCCAAACTATCTTTAGACAGGAGAATACTTATACGATCAAAGGATGTACATCTGGACAATACCACATATAATTGGCCATGGCTAAACACTGGTATGCGCAAATCAACCCTAACAAATTTCACAGATTGTCCTTGAGATTTATTAATGGTCAAGGCATATGCTAATCGGACTAGAAATTGACTTCTTGTCATTCGGAAAGGCATTTCTGAAGAAGATGGTGTCAAAGATATCCTTGGTATAAATGCCAAATTGCCAAACTTTTTTCCAGTTAAAATTTGAGCTTCAATTATACAAGTGTCGCACCTAGTAACCATCAATCTTGTACCATTACATAGTTCATCTTTCGGTGCAATATTTCTTAACAATATTATAGGACAACTGTAGACACCCTATTTTTGACCGCCCTTAAGACTTGGACGCTACTGATGGTTTACTTGGTGATGAAAGGTGTGCAGGGCAAAGGCTCAATTTCTTTGACAAGGAGAGAGTCAAATCCCAACTTCATACCCTCTTTGGACCAAAACAATCTTGATCAAAATATTTTAGACCTTGAAACCCTCTCTTTCAAAATGTTTTGGAAATAAAGTTCCTACGATGTTTTGAGGCTCGCATTTCGTTAAATGTTGCGCTTTTCTATAAACCGAGCGAGGACAAATTGGAAATGAATGAAAGAGAGGTGAACTCTTTGAAAAATATTTCAAAACACCTCACTTAGGGGGTTTGGAGTTGAAGAAAAGAGGAGAGGGGAGAAGAAAACAAGTTTTGGAGAAGTTCGGCATGAATCCGGGTAGGATCGAAACTGAGCGGCTTCACTAAAACAAACATAAATTTTTGCACAGTTGGAATTTTGATGCAAGGATGCCACCATTAGAAAGCTTACTTCCGGGGCTTCAATTTGGACACAATAATGACCTAAAAAGGAGTCCATATGAAGAAGATATGCCCGTTTGAAATTGGACCTACAGAGCAAATTTTCTTTGCCGGCCACTAGTGAAGGGTGCTGGCCATGGATGATGCAGTGTCAGCCACCAGTGACGGCCAGCTAGCCAACAATGTCAAAAATCATATTTTTTGCAAATCTTTTACCTCCAGTTGTTATGCACAAGCCTCTAGCTCAGATATTTCGACCAAAAGCTTTGAAATACTATATATGAAGCCAAATATCTCATATTCAAAGGAGAGAACTTCCTAAGCAAGTTTTGAGAGCTTTTCTCACTAAACTCCCTCTCTCTCTACAATTCTCAAAGAAAAAACCTCTGCCTCTCTCTCTAGAGCCTCTCTCCATTGCCCTTTTGTGCATAGAAGTGCATAGAAGTAGAGAGATACTTCTTGTTTGCATACACTTCCTTCATCAAAGTTGCATATCAGTGGGCTGAGGTCCCTTGGAGCTCATTTTTGGACTGTTAGAAGGTCATTTGAGCCAACAAAGAGGCCATTTTGCTGCCGTGCTACAAGGGTAAACACCTCTCCTCTTTTGTATTTGTTTGGCACACTTGTTTCACCACCCTTTTTCCATTGTTTTGAGGCTGTTTTTGGGTTAGTGTTGAACTAAAAAAACCTCTATTTTTCCTCTATTTTTCAGTCCTAAAAATCTTGGTTTGTGCCTAGGTTGGCTAAGGGGTTGTCCTCCATTTTGCTCCTTGGCTTGTAAGGCCTTGTGAGCTAACTTCTAAACTTTTCAAACAACTTCCTTTTGGCCTTAGAACCACTGAAATCTAGAGAATTTTCAGTGGTAAAAACTTTATTTTGAGGGCCCAAATAAGAGAGGGTGGTCCTCTCTCCTCTTGTCTTGCTTGCTAGTGTTGGTGACCAACCAAATGAGCATGTGTTTTTACTTCTTTATGGCTTTGTTTAGGATCATTTTTGTGACTTATCAGACCTGCCATAACTCTGTTTTTGATTGTCTTGGTCATCTCTTGCATGCTTATTGCACTTGTAGTGCAAATCTTCTTTGCTAGCCTTGTTAGCCTTACAAAGTAGCATACTTTTGTGGTTTGAATTAGCTTAGCTCAAGCATGTTTTTGGTGTTATATTAACATGTTATAACTCTGATTTTGATTGGTGGACTCACTCCTTGCATGGTTTATACACTTGTAGTGTAAATCTCATAAACTAGCTTTGTATACTTCATGAAGTAGCATGTCATTCTAGCTTGCCTTGAGTCCATTTCAGCATGTTTTTGGTGATATTTTTCCATGTCATACCTCTGTTAGGGTTTGGTTTGGTCACCTATTGCATGCTCCATGCACTTGTAGTGCATTTCCATGAAATAGCCTAATATGCATCATGCTTTGACATGTCATTTTAGCATGCTTTTGGCTTAGCTCTGAGAAGACTTTGTTCATATTTTAGCATGTTTATGGTCTGATTTATGTTGTCTTGGTCATGCATGATTTGTTTTGTATAGCCTTGGTTCAATCTAGCTTGTTAGCTTTGTGTATTGAATCTTCTAACATGCATTGCTTTGCCTATTTCAATGATTTGGCATCATTTTTAATGTGATTTCAGTCCATATTTCATGGCCATGCGCTTGCATTTATCACTCATTCAATGCGTTGGAGGATTTGCCCTCTTTATGCCTTAACATGAATCATTGCGTATGCCTTCATGTCTTAGCTTGCGAGCCATCATTTCAATGTGTTTTAGGGGTTATTTTGCCATGATATAACTTTGATTTTTGTTGGATAAGTCATCCTATACTTGGTCTTAAATAAGTGTAGTGTAATCCACCTTATTTGCCTTGTATGCATTATGCCTTATGCCCCTCATGCTAGCTTATTTTGACTTTTTTCTATGCATGTTTTAGACTCATTTTGACATGTTCTAGGATTTTTTTGGGTTGCCTTGGTCACATGCTTCATGCTTTGTATAGTTGTAGTGCAATTGGCCTTGCTAGCTTTGTGTTTTGATGACTCATGCATACTATCTTTGAGCTATCTAGATGATTTGGCATCATTTAATACTTCATTTCAGAGCATATAGCATTGTCATGTTCCCACTCCATTCACTCTTTAAGTGCCTTTGAGTATTGTGCATTGTTGCCTTGTTTATGGCTTAGCATGTATGTCATCTTGCCTAGGCCTTCGAGCCCTCATCTCAGCATGTGTTGGTCTTTGTTAAGACCTACTTGAGCTCTGTCCATACTTAGTTCATGCATTTTTGCCATGTATTGCATGCCTCCTTTGTAGTCCTCTTTATTAGCTTTCATGCTTAAGGACCATTGCATACTTTACTTGTATTGATTAAATGATTTGGCATCATTTCTTACCTCATTTCAGTGCACTTGGTGTTGTTACACTTCCATACTTTTCACTCTTTAGGTGTTCTTAAGAGTTGTACCTTTATACCTTAATTGGTGAGCCAATTGGCATGCATGCTTGTATGTGTTTTCGGTGCCTTCATCTTAGCATTTTGGCCACTAATTTGGGCATATCTGAGGTCTGTCCGTTTCGGTTTAAGTCCATTGAGCATGGTTGATTATATTTTGTTTGCATGCTTGCGTTACATCACATTGTTTATACCTTATACTTTGCATTGTGTATGCTTAGGTAACATTGCATTGAGTATGCCATCATTTGCATTGTGCACGCTAATTGACATTTGCATTGTGCATGCTATTAGCCTTGTCAGGTTATTCATATTACATTACATGTTTGCATGCTTAAGTCATATTGCATGTTTGCATGCTTGAGTCGCATTGTGTATGCCATGCTTGTGTTGCATTGTCGTTTGGATTAAGTATTAATCCAAGCACGAGAAACGAGGGACGTTTCATAATTCAAGTGATGAAACGTGTCTCAATTCTCGATCACCGACGCTCTTGATCAAGCATGATGGAGTTCTAGGCATTTATGTGTTTTTGTGTATTCATTTCACATTGATTTACACATGTTGGATCTTTGGCCATCATGCATCGGGATGCATGGTTGATGGTCTTGGATCCGACTATGCCTCTCCCTTGATGTTTCGAGGTGATATGGGATGACATAGTACGTACATACCCTTGGGAGACCCTCCATTTTCTCTATTTTGTGCTCTGTTGCAGCTTGGTGTCACAGCACATCAGTGGCCGGCAATGCCTTGCAGATGGTCGGCAGACCTTCATTCTTGGCCGGCAGAACTTCACTCTTGGCCGGCAAATGGTCGGCAGTGGCTCCCCATGGCCGGCAGGCCACTGGTGTATTCCCTAGATTGGTTTTAGTAAGATTCAGTAGGAATTCCTTGAGGACACCCTGCAGACAGAGCCTCTAAAGAGCAACCAGAGAGCTTTTTGGGATGGCAACTGAGCATGCATCCTCTTCTCCCCCAACCAAAGCTGGAACAACATTGTTTACTGTTTTTCTTATTTGTTAACTAGCTTAAGTTTTGTAATAATTAATTAGTTAGTTGTTGTAATAATTAGTTGTAGCTAATTATTCAATTTGATTGTGTAATAATTAGTCTAATTAGATTATTAGATTAGTTGATTAGCTTAGCGTAGCTAGCTTAGCATATTCATTCGGACCCTCCGTCAAGAGGGCGAACTTTGTAATAAGTGCGTGCGTGTGTGCATGTCTTACAATCCCCATTTCTTTCTCCCTTTTACTTACCGCTTTCGATGGTTAGTTTTAGGTCATATTTCAATTAGTATCTTTATGCTATACATGTTTTGCATCATTCATCTGTCTTACATGCACCGGGCTCGGCGCATCATACAAACTGCATTGTATTTCAATTCCCATTTGAATGGATGTATCAATTGTTGTATTCTTATGCCATCTTAAAATAGCCGAGCCTATTTCTAGTTGCATTTTGCATATGTTGCATCAGCTATCTTAACATGAACTAGGATCATGCATGATTTCTAAGTAGTTCTTTGTTTTGGCTCGGAGTACACTATGAGTGTTTACGCTTTAGCATACTGCATGTGTGTTATTGATTGTCATGAAAGCATGCTTGCCATGAGGCTAACTGCTTGTGTGATGTAACTGCTTGAATGCCTGTAGGTGAAGGTTGGATTGCTTGAATTGGAACAATTCATTGAAATCCTCGATTTAGCCTACTTGCGAGTAGCAAACTTCAAATCGTTTTTCAAAACAAACAAGTATGCAATGCTTTGTTCCAAATTAGGCGATCTAGTCTATACTTGTATGCTGCGCGCATCACATAGTAATTCTAGGTTTAATAACCGGAATAAGAACACATGTGTTTTCAAAAACAAAATATCATGCTTAATACAGGCCGATCTTTGATTAGGCGAGTGGGGGTGCTCATTGCATGACCTTCCCCTCTCGTACCCAAGTTCCCGAGCCGAGGCAACTTTGGTGATGATAGACACGTGGCCTTAGGCACGAGTCAAGATTTCCTAAATTCCGCCAAAACAAAATATTTAGGTGGCGACTCTGTATCTGGCAAAGCAGTCCATGTTTGGCATTTCTTTATAAAAATTAGTTTTCCAAAACGATTTGCCGAATTTGGACTTTTTGGTGATTTATCGGTCTTGCATTGCACTTTGCGAGATTAGATTCAGAACTGTGACATGAGTCCGAACTTGTAGTAGCTAGAGAGCAAACGAATTTCGCACCTTTGCACGCGGAGCTCAGGAGTCCTCGGGCACGTCTACAACAACCCTCTTTCAACTTTAACTTAAAAGTTGGTAGCCCGGGAGGATCCAATGAATTTAAATATTCATTTGGATATCTATTTGTAATGATAGGATCAATTTCATTATCTTCAAACATTTTATCTGCTGCAAAATAAGTATATAATCTCCCTGGAAAGATATTCAACGCAGTAGTATTAATGTCACTGACATCATCGTTACGCGCAGATAGAATGGTGTGTTCAGTTAAAAATGTTGGAGTCGACGTCTCTATCATATTCAAGCTGGGTAAAGCTTGAGAGCAATTCATTCAAATCTTGACATTTGTGTATTGTTGATGGAAGGTTGATGATTTCTTGAGGATTAGTCCCAATCTAAAAAAAGTGAAATCAATTAAAAAAAAATATGAGTGTAAACACAATTTATTAATTTAAAATAATCTATATAATAAAGAAAAAGGTTAAAGTAGTGTTACCTCTATCAAGAAATTTGCAAAAATAACATTTTCATGGTCTCCGTGATTCAAACGCATATTCAAATCCAAAGTTAAGATATGTATATGCTTCCATAGAGTAGAGTGTTTTAATGATGCATTCACAATTTGCTCACGAATTCATTTGGGTATAACTGGTAAGATTTGTCAAAAATCTCTACCAAGAACAACAGTAATACCCCAAAATGGCTTTTCACTACCAGGAATATCCCTCAATGTACGATCAACTGCCTCAACACAATGTCTATGTTGCATAGGAACTTCATCCCAAATTATGAGTTTTGTTTCTCTAAACAACTCAGCTTGTAATGATTGTTTGGTAAACCCACAAAGTGAATTTTCCAAGACATCTAACGGAATGAAAAATGTTGAATGTGCAGTGCGACCTCCTACCAATAACAATGATGCAATTTCAGATGAAGCCACAGTAACAACAATATGCCCAAGGCTACGACATTTTAATGCAATCGTATTGTACAGAAATGTTTTCCCTGTTCCAACACCCCCATTAAGAAAGAAAACAGTTCCTTTATTTTGAAAAATTGAAGAAGTGATTGTGTTATAAGCATTCCGTTGTCCATTATTGAGACAATCAATAGTAATTTGTGGATCTACCTGTTATGCCTCATTCTGCAGTTGTTGATGTTCGAATATCAATCGATTACCAACTACTGCACTCTAATTTGCAGTAGGTTGTGGCATAGGTGGGAAGTCAATTAAACATTTGCCTGATTCATGAAGCATTTGATTCAAATTTTGCAGATTGTATCAGTAAGAAACACCGTAACTGGGCCACATTAGAGCCAATGGAGACCAAAGTTATTATCCCAGTAATATGTTCATACCTTAAGGCATCAAGTCCTCATCCACGATCAAAAAAACACAACGCAGGTGTTCAACCCAAAGGCACAACAAATTAGTATGCAATATTCAAGGATTACTCCATGGATCAAAGGTTCATTTTGTTTAAAAAATAAAAAATAAAGAAGTTAATTTGTTTTAACTTTCTTAAAAGTTTAAAAAAAAAATCAAACAATAAATACATTAGTTCAAATGATAAATTTTATATTATTTATATAGTGTGAAATAAATCTTATGTGAAATTATTAAGGTATTATCTATAATAACATTAATTTTAGAGATATGGTTTTTTTTATAAATATTTTATGAATGAAAATTATATTTTTTTTAAGTTAAATATTTTTATAATATCTTAACAATTTAGAATCTTTTAAATATTATATAGAATTTAATAAGTTTGTTCAACATTATTAAAATAATATATGGGTTTCATTAATTTCTATTGTAAAACTTGAGGAAAGTGAAATTTACTATTTAAAAATCTAGAGGATCTTAAAATTTTTGACATCCGCATGATATTAACATATTTTGTTAAATAAATTAATAGAATATTAACGGTAAGGAAAACTTAATAATAGTTTTAAAAATAATATATATATATATATAATTATTGAAACCAGAATTGTCAGAAAATTAAAATAAAATTATGTATAAAAAAAAAAAATTTGTAGCATAAATTATGTGCAGAAATTTTGTGGCCTTTTTGGTTACGAAGCACACAACACAGGCGAGGCACTACGGGATCCGCCTCCTCTCCGGCCTTCTCCCATCCGGCTTTGTCCAGCACTATCAAGGCGATTGGGACACGTGCTCACCAACATAATCTAAGGCCAAAATGACTCCACATCATTAAGTAAGAAGATAAATAAGAGGAACGGCGTCGTTTTTAAAATAAATTCAAATTTTATTTTTATAAAATAAATTCAAACTCTATTTTTATAAAATATTTTAATATTTTAAAAATTAAAATCGTAATATTTAAAAAAATTAAAAAATTATAAAAATCCTGTTGAAACTCTATTTTTTAAAATATTTTTAAATATTTTAATTTTTTTTTTATGTATTTGGTTACCTTTCAAATTGGTGGGTTCAAATGAATTAAGAAATTAAATTTTAATATTACGATTTTAATTTTTTAAATTTTAAAATATTTTATAAAAATAAATTCAAACTCTATTTTTAAATATTTTAATTTTTTTATTATGTATTTGGTTACGATTTGAGTGTAGAGTTGTGAAAGTAGTATGGAGTTTCGAGTTGTATGTTTGGTTATGAGTTTTAAAAATAATTTTTTAATTGAGTTTTATTTTATGTGTTTGGTTACGATTTGAGTATAGAGATGTTTTCAAATCTAAAATATTAAAATTTTAAATTATTTAAATTTTTTGAATATTTAAATTATTTAAATTTTTACGACTTAAATTTTTTGAATATTTATTTTTATTTTTTACTTATTAAACTTTTTAGATTATTTAAATTATTTAAATATTTATGATTTAATTTGCAAGCATTCTTTAATTTGCAAGCACTCTTTAATTTGCAAGCACAGGAAGATGGAAGACGGGTGACCGGTGGGTTGACCGGCCGGTCCGGTTAGGCAAATATTTTTTTTTTTGGATCTGTTTGAACTGGTTTGAACCTATTTATTTCAAAGGAATCTGGGTGACCGGTTGGTTGACCGGCCGGTCAATCGGTTAGACAATTTTTTTTTTTTTAATCTGAATCTTTTTTGAACTTTTTTGACTGGTTTGAACCTATCTATTTCAAAGGAACCTTTTTTAAATATTTAAATAATTTAAATAATCTAAAAAGTTTAATAAGTAAAAAATAAAAATAAATATTCAAAAAATTTAAATCATAAAAATTTAAATAATTTAAAATTTTAATATTTTAGATTTGAAAACAACTCTATACTCAAATCGTAACCAAACACATAAAATAAAACTCAATTACGAAATTATTTTTAAAACTCATAACCAAACATACAACTCAAAACCCCATACTACTTTCACAACTCTACACTCAAATCGTAACCAAATACATAATAAAAAAATTAAAATATTTAAAAATAGAGTTTGAATTTATTTTTATAAAATATTTTAAAATTTAAAAAATTAAAATCGTAATATTAAAATTTAATTTCTTAATTCATTTGAACCCACCAATTTGAAAGGTAACCAAATACATAAAAAAAAAAATTAAAATATTTAAAAATATTTTAAAAAATAGAGTTTCAACAGGATTTTTATAATTTTTTAATTTTTTTAAATATTACGATTTTAATTTTTAAAATATTAAAATATTTTATAAAAATAGAGTTTGAATTTATTTTATAAAAATAAAATTTGAATTTATTTTAAAAACGACGCCGTTCCTCTTATTTATCTTCTTACTTAATGATGTGGAGTCATTTTGGCCTTAGATTATGTTGGTGAGCACGTGTCCCAATCGCCTTGATAGTGCTGGACAGAGCCGGATGGGAGAAGGCCGGAGAGGAGGCGGATCCGGCACTACGACCACTGCCAACGCTTCGAGATGAGCAAGACCAACCTCTGACGCTCTCAACTATTTTTAGCCCTTTCTTCCAAACCCCCAAACCTCTCTGACATCATCGTCTTCGGTAAGTTTCATTCCCATTACTCAATTCATTTTCCATGTGGACTTCCTGCACCTGATTTTCTCTCCCTTTCTCGGGAAAATCTGCCCAAGTAGGCTCCCTATGGCGACCCAGTCTGCGGCTCCTCTCAATCCCACTGATGATAAACCTCAAAACCCTGGTGATTTTTTCTTTTCCTTCCTTTGTTGTGTGTTTCAGTTTTACTTTCCGTGATTAATCTGGTTGATATTCTGAAATTTGATTCTGATGCTCTCTGTTTGGTTTCTGAGAAAAAATATTAAAGGTGAAAGTTAACAATTTTTTTTTTTTTTTGAAGTAAATTTCATGTCAACTCAGGATTGACTGAGAGGAGGTTTTTTTCCTTTCCTTAGCAGTTCAACTGAGCAATTAGCTGTTATTGGGTTAATTTAGAGCTGTGCGATTCACGCTATCAAGTAAACTATTTCGCAGTTTGCACTGATCATGTCATGATATGGGTTTTTATCATATGATCACAAAGTTCCATAATTGTTTTACTGTACTTTCACCATTAACATCTTTTTTTAAGTGATAGGAGCAGCAATTGAGTTAGGGCTTGATTAGAATTAGATAGGAGTGTATCATTTGGGAATTGATCAGTTTAATGTTACAACTTACTATATTTTGGGGTTTTAGTGGTTAAATATTGGCTTATCAAGCTTGAGATTGTGCATTCGATATTGGGGGCAGCCGCTTTGTACAATAATGTCAAAGATTAGGTCTTTGCCCAATCTCTGCCACCCAGACTGGGTGTATCTTTTTTATATTTAGGAAATTGTAAGATTAACTGGTAAAATGAACTGATTTGTGGATTTCCAACGATGTTGCAAATCATTTACATATGAAAAAAAAATAAAAAATAAAAAATTGATGTTTGAAGTCACTTAGCAAAAGGAAGAAGATGCTTTCACGTTACTCCCAGCTTACTGTACTTAGTAACAGTTTTTAGTTGCATTACTTGTATATATATATATATATATATGAATTCATACTCTGTGCAAAGTACAAGATCATTCATGGACATTTAGGCTGTGTTTAGATCATGGATTTAGGTAGGGATCTAGAAAGGAAAAGGCGAGGGAAATGAAGAAAAAAAATTAGCTTATATTTCATTCACCTTTCACATTTTCCTTTTCTTTTCCCTTTTTAATTTGCTACTCAAATCTATGATCTAAACACAACCTTAGCCAAGTAGTTCTTAGGATTGAGTAAGGTTTTATAATTGGAAGACCAAAGATTAACTGCCAAAATGAAATGATTATGCCTTTTATCACAATGATGTTGCAAATCACTTAGTGAAAGGGAATTAATTTTTCTTTTTGGTTTTACTTCTAGCTTATTGTCTTAATGAAAGGTTTTCAGTTGTATTATTTGTAATATACAATCCATGTTCTATGCAAAGTAAAAGATAAGACGTGGAAATTTAGTTTAGTGGTTGTTCAAGCCATGATCAATGGCCGTCCTGTTATAAAACTTTAATCAATTCCAAGAATCCAGTAGTTAAGCCAGATGTAGTTATGAAACTAGCTGTTTTTTCTTGTTATCTCGGATGTTTTTAGAAGTCATGGGTCTGTTGTTCCTGTTTTAGTTAAATCTGTTGGCATTATTTGATAGTTCTAGTACTCCTCTTGTTATCTTTGCACACCTTTTCTGTGAACATTTCATAGAAGTTTGTTAACCAGCATGACTATTTGATACACATGATATTGTCATAATTCTTTTTAGAGTAAAGTGGAGTATATTGAAGAAACGACAAAGGGGGCACTGCTCATTTTCGTGGTGTAAACTGTAAATTGAACAATACTAGTTGATGATTTTTTTGGTTTTTAACTCACCGTGCTTTTCAGATTCAATATTCTTTTCCTGTCCACACTGAAATGCTTTTAGTTGGTTTGTCTGCATATCAAGTGAACTAGATCAAACATGATTAGTTGTTCTTGTCATAGTTCTTTTGATTTAATTTTTTGAGTTGGCTTGTCTGCAGGTCAAGTGATTTAGACCATTTTTTTAAATATTTTTTGTCATTAAAGCACTTCTTAGGTTCTTCTATTGTTGTTAAGCCTGCAGTTGTCGGGCCTTTGATCAGAACCATACTGGTGAAGATGGTTGATAATTTGAATTTTATAAATTCAAGTTCACAAATATTTAACATTTAAGTTGATTTTGTAAATGCTTCTTGTACTTTCAATAATTATATTTATTTTTAAATTACAGCTTTGGAGGGTGTGCAACCAACAATTGAGGATCAGCATGACGCCAACACAGAGGCTAGTAGAGGAATTTCTTCCACATCTGTGTTTGTGAACTCAGAACCAATGCGAGAGGAACAAGTGCAAAATGCTGTAAAGTTCCTTTCACACCCAAAAGTGAGGGGATCCCCAGTCATCTACAGGCGATCATTTCTTGAGAAGAAGGGCCTCACAAAGGAGGAGATAGATGAAGCTTTCCGTCGTGTGCCTGTGAGAAAATTTTTCTTTTTGGTTCACACTTCTCTGATTGCTAGAGGCTTTTGGAATGTTTATGAAGCCTTTATTGAAAATCAGTATATCCATATGTGTGTGTGACGTGTCTGTGTATTTGGTGTTTGAGTGGTTGACATTTGGTGTTAATTACAGGATCCACCCCAGAATGTTTCAAGCGTGCAGCCTGCTGGTACTAATCAAGGTAAAAAACTTTTGTGTCCGAGTGTGATTTTCTGCGTGTTACTGATTGAACTGCTTTTTTGATTTGACGAAAGTTTGCTGTTTGTTGCAATAATGTTTTCCCTGTTTGCTCTTTCATGTTGATACAGATGGCCAAATGAAGCCTTTGTCAAATGTTCAGCCACAAGTTTCAACTCAAACTCTGCAGCCTTCAGCAGCTGCCCCTGCTGGTGTTATTTCTAAAGTGGGGACCTTGACACAGTCCCGATTTCACTGGTCCCATGCTGTTTTTGCTGTAGGCTTACTTGCTCTTTCTGGTGCCGGAACAGCTGTACTTTTCAAGGTATTATAAAACTTATATTTTATTATGCCATGTAATACAATGCACTACATTAGCCAATGCTTAACTTTATGAAGCTTGCAATTATATTTACTATTTTGTTGCATCCACACAGTTCTTGCATGCAAGTGGCTGGATATTCCCATTCTCTCTGGCTAGCTATCCTCTCACTAAACTATAGGCTAGGGTTCTTGTTCCTATTGGTATCCTCCCCTTAAAATGTGTCAAATCGCTTCAACTGTTAGATTGTTAATCGAATTGAAGGACCTAAAGCAGATTATATGACTATATTTATACCATGAAACGTTTAAACCATCAAATTGTTATTCCAAACTCTAGGTATTGCCATGCTGAATTCTTTGTGCAGTTGAACATTTCGAACACACCATGCTTGATGACAAGCATATAAAGAGGAAAAATAGCCAATATAGAATCTTACATGGAGTACATCTGGGGCTTTATGTAATCATGTATAGGGTTAGTTTGAGTCTTAATTTTATGCATTTTAATGATTTTATAAATTAGAATGCTGCTAGACAGAGTTAAGCTTTTTATTCAATTTTAGTAATTGAGATATTTAGGTAAATTTGTGAATTGTTGGACATGTGCTATAGGGTCATCAATGGGTCTTCTTATGGGTCAAAACTATGTTATTGGGCCTTGTCTGGAGTCTTTATTAGGTCTAATCTAAAAGAGATTGGTCAAAAATTTCTTAACTTCGTAATCATGGAATCATAGTCCTTTTATGAATAGGAAGAGCTTAGCAACATATATACATATGCATGTAATCTTTTTCTTTAGGAGAAATTGAGTTGAGAAAATTTGAGATTGTGTTTCTATGAGCCCAACCCTTGCTAGGGTGAGCCTACTCTTTTCTTCTCTTTCTCTTGAGACTAATTCCAAAAATCATGCAACCTGTAACTTTTGAAAGTCAAGCTCAAATTAACCTTTTCAACCTGGAAATCTCAAAAAATTTCTATCCCATGTATATCTAACCTAAAAGCTTTTGACAACCAAAATCCGCCACAATGCCTATTTTAGGCAACAATACACGAACTCTGACTACATGATACATGACTTCAGTTCAGACCCCAAGGAAGTTCATTGCTGTACTGGCATTATTTTAGCAACTCTTTGCTTCCCTTGCCAATCAAGCTGTCATTGCAAATTACAATCTTTTTTTAATGATATTTCACTCTCCTGCTAATCAATGAACCTGTCTGCAATCGTTCATGCACATGACTAAGGCCTCGTTTGGCAAGAGGCTAAAATAGCCAATTAGCCAAAAAGTTACCTTTTTAGCCAAAAAGCCAACAACCTATACCAAAAAGTCAAAGATTCCCTTTTCTCTCTACTTTTTGCACGTCGTTTCGTAATTAGCCAAAAAGTTGGCCCAAACATACAGGTTTTTCTTACCAACCTTTTTAGCCAATTAGCCAAAAAGTTACTAAATTAGCCTGTTCCCAAACGAGGCCTAAAGCAGACTTAAAACTTATTTGCAAGCTAATTTATGAATTTCAGTCAAAACATGAACAGCTCATCCTTGAGATCAAGGCTGCATTCATTGTGTTGCTAGGTGGTTTTGGCTCTGATATCTGATATCAGTTATTTCCCACTTACATGTTTTAAACTAATGTCATATTAAAATTGCCAATACTACTGAATTAGTGAAAGTTAAAGTTTGAGTAGACTAGGAGTAAAGAAAAAGGGTTAAGAATGGTTTAAAAGTAAATGGGAGGGTTAAATAGTCAATCTAGAATGTTGAACCCATCATGTGTAGATAAATTCAGAAGTTTCATTAATTTAAACAAATAACTAGTTAAGAGAGACGGGTATAAGATAGCTTCTTAGCAGTATAGAAATTTGGTTGAAAATTAATGTATTTGAAAGTTTAGGGGGTTGAAATTTATACTGGCAATATAGTTCAAGGGTTAAATATGTATTTAACCCCTTTTCCTTTTATTATATAATGTTTAAAGATGGTTACACTATCAGATGACACATTCCTCTTTTCAGAATGCTATTGTCCCTAGGTTGAAGTCTTGGATTCGTAAGGTTGCATTCGAAGAAGAAGAGTCTGCCAAGAAACCCAGCTCCAAACCGAGTTTGGAACAAGAAGCAACTGCTGCTGCAAAAGCTGCTGCAGCTGCAGCTGCTGATGTGGCACGAGCAAGCCAGGAAATGTTGATTTCAAAAACTGAAGGTGAGTTTGTAACTGATTTAACCTAAATTTTCATTATGATGACAATACTAAAAACTTGTTTATTTCCTTTTTCCTTTTTATGTCTTTTCTATGCTATGTTGGATTCTTTAGCAATGAGTAATTTCATGATGGATGAAATTTTTTTTTGTTCTTGTCAGAGAAGAAACACTTTGAGGAGCTTATGAATCTGATAGGGTTGCAAGTCCAGGAAATGAAGTCGATGAGTAATGCCATACGGAAATTGGAAGGTGGAATAGAATCACTTCCTTGTTGAATAAGTTTCATCTTAAACATGGTTCCATCATCATTATATGTCAAGTGCCTGATTATTTTAGTTAAAACATGATTGTCTATCTCTGTAGTGCTGCATATTATAATGTTTATAAGTTATGTGCATGTTTGGACATTTCGCAGACTTTAGGTTAGAAATGAAACATAGTTCATTACTAAGAAGCATGGACATGGATGTAGACACAGATGTAGACACGTACACGGGGACATGGTAATTAAAAAAAATGTTGACAGATACGGCGGAGACACGACAATAAATTATATATATATATGTATTTGCTATGTAGATTAATATTACATTAACAAACAATCCAAATTAACAAAAACTAATACTAATTTAATATTTTCTTTTTAAAAAAATACTCACTCTTAAATTAACTCTTGGTTTTTATGTCTTATTTATGGATGATCTATTAATTATTTAAATCTAAGAAAAAAGTAATAAACATTCAACATTCAATATCCAATATTCATCAAAAGCACTAAAGAAGAGAGAAAAAAAAACTAGGTGTGCCCCCCTGAAAACAAATTAATTAAATAAAAGGACTCGTCATGTCCCCGTGCCCAACACCTCTACGACGCTTGTTTTGAAGTGTCGGTGCTTCATAGGTTCATTATGTATAGTGATTAAGATTATTTTTGGTTTGGATTGTTAGAAGCAACATTAAGCATTATATATGTGTTTGCCAAACATAAAGTATTAAGTTGTTGGTTTTTTAATTTTAAATATTTCTCTCTTTTCTTTTTTTATTTATTTATTGATCAGCAAATATATATATATATATATTTAAAAAGTAGAGAAGTACAGGAGAGAAGGAGAACAAGGAGTCCTGCAAGAACAAGCAGTTGCACATGCACACACTACACATCCCATATCTCACTTTGAGCATTTGCACGCAACTTAATTAATTTTTGCATGCTCATGTGTAATACTAGGTTGCAACTTTTGCAATGCTTGGTACATACAAATTGTGCTTGAGACCCTTTCTAAAGTTCCATTAACTGCTTGTTACTAGGTACAAGATTTAGAGTGATGAAGTGTAATATATTTTTCCTTTTCTATTTTCCCTATCTACTCTTCCTCCTTTTTTCGGAGTTGGGGAAGAGTTGAGGGTATGTTGAGTGAGAAGGTTTGATCAAGTCAACTAGGTGATATTTTATGGAGTTCATGTTTTATGCTCCATTACCTTAAACTCTTTACATTTGTTTTTGACTTGTATCACTCTAGGTTAACAGCAAAGAGCCAAAGTACGTGTTTGTTTGACTTAGTGGGTGTTTGGGAAATGGTTATTTTAAAGGCTTTTTGGCTATTTTAGTAGGTTATTTTAGTTTGTGTTTGGGAAGATAGGATGGACTTTTATTTGAGTTGTTGTATTGAAAAATGTGTTTGAAATGATGTTTGAGGTTGAAATGACAAATTTTTTCCAAAATTGATCTGTAGGGGCAAAATTGTCATTTCAGCCTGCTTTGTTTTTGTTTTTGTTTTTGTTTTTGTTTTTTTATAAATATAAATCATTAGTTTTGGGTACTATTTGAGGCTATTTGGTTTTTTAACTGTTTGAGGCTATTTGAGCCTCAAACTTGGGTTCCCAAACACCCCCTTAGTTTGAGTTTTCTTCTGCATTTGTTTATAATCTGGCATATGGATTCATTGATGTGAAAAATGGCACATGATACTATGTTTCACAATAAAATCCATTGTAGATATTATAGCTGAAGCCTTGTTCATCGTCAATTGAAGGTGTTTTAATTTCTTAAAGTCCCTTACTTGAGTGAAGAGTGGTTTTCTCATTTTTGTATGATGATGTGTTCCTTTGTGGAGTTTCCGAGAACAGACTAATATTATCTATTAACATAATCTTACGATTCATGCTTCGATTCACGATTAATGTGTAGATTGATATATATCTTTGGATGAATATATTTTGGGATAGAATCTATGGTGAATCATTCACAATCAATTTACTTTTTATGATTCATGCAATTCTTGAAACTATTATCATGTTCAATAGATTCCAACCCTTTTTATAATCTCTTTTTGTTTAAATAAAACAATACAACTTTAAAGAGTATGTAGTATGAAAATGACCAATACACACACAATTTGTTGTTATTTTGTTGATGAGGGAGTTTTTAGAATCCAATCAGATCCAGTCAGACCTTATGATTATGACTTTTTTTCCCTAAAAAATTCTCAATGCATCTTCTTTGGATGTTTAAGATTAAAGTGACTTGCACCCATGAATTATCTATTGCTATTTAGTGAAATAAATTTGGTTTAATATTACAAGGGTCAGGCCGGTTTGATTTATGATAAGATTCTCAATTGGTACTGGTGAAGGAAGCCCATTAAATATCTTTTGTGCATGAATCTATCAGAAACTTGATAGAGATTATAATATGATAGTTATTTCATAGTGGTTTGAGTCGAGTATCGATGTTTATATAAACCTCTGCAGAAGATGTCTTACTCTCGTCTATAGTAATCATTGTTTCTCATGCAATTATCAGGGCAAGGTAATAACCCTGGGAAAATACCTCTCGTTGAACAAGATCATCAAGTCTCATTCACTAATTCGAGGGTGAGCTGAATTTAGGCATAATTTGAAAGCTTTATAGATGATTTGGAGCCGACATTTTCTAGTCTGTAGTAGCAATTTTTCAATTTTATTTTTTACTTATTTCTATTGATTTTGCAGCCATCAAATGGGAATGGCAAGGTGGACTATGATTTGTACTCAGGAGGTTTGCTCAGCGATGAGTACTGATTCTCTATTGTTTAATTTCTCTAGAGCTTTAAATACTGATTTTATATCCTTGGAATTTCTGTGCAGCGAGATCTTCATCACCACCTGCAACTGTGGAACCCTCTGTTGCACCTCACCCAAAAAATTATATGGAGGTAAGTTCTATTTTTATTTATTATTTATTGTTTTTTCTGTAATATATGTGCATTGTTAAAATATCCTCAAAAGAGTAATGGTTGTTATGTTCACAAGTGCAATTACTTCTCTGACGTGCCATTTTTGTCATTTAAACTGAAAAGGCAGCTTTGTTATCTTAAAACACAAAGATAGATGCAGTCAGGTGTTTTAAAGAAACTGCTTCAATTTTCTTTTGGAAGTAGGTAAAATCCTTTAAAAGTAATCCTTTAGAGGTGAACTATTGTTGTGCAGCAATCAGAAAGGAATCCCAATAGCCCAACCAACACCACCCCCTCCCTCCTTTTACCCCTGCAGAAAAATAAATAAATGAATAAAATCCTGGCTCACCCTGTGCATTGAGGTGGCACATGGGTTATGACCTAAGAAACATGGACACGGACACAAATACTAATAGAGGCTAGAAAAGTTTCCACCTTTTGATTTGATGTCAGGATATTATGAAATTGCTTGCAAAAATAAAAAATAAAAAACATCATCATTTATGTTTTTAAAATAGAGGCTAGAAAAGTTTCCACTTTTTGATGTTGAGAATCATGTTGCAGATCATGGCTATGGTCCAAAGAGGAGAGAAGCCTCCTAACATCAGAGTAAATTCACTCCTCCTAGTCTCTATATTTGGTTTTTCTTGTTGGGTATTACTGCTGATCCTCTCTCTTTCTGGGTTTCTTTCAGGAGATAAATGATCTACCACCCAATCCTAATCAGCCATTACCAAATCCTCACTCAGCACCAAGAGCTAAGGTTTGTTTTTGAGTGTTTCATTCTATTACAATTTCCATTTTTAGTTTTTCCTGTAATTATTTCAGAGTTGCAAAGACCATTTAGCGTGGGAGGTTTTTTATTTTCTATTTTTATGAATATAGAATTTTGAAGAATTATATTTTTTTTGCAATTTTTATTCTTTGAATACTATCTTCCTTTCACCAAGCACAGGCCGACTCCACTGACTTCAATGCCCATCACTGTAAGTCTGTAATAGGCAATCACACTATCAATTTGAATTATTCACAACTACAGCTCAACTAATAAGTTGATTGTCAAAATCTTAGCTGATCTAGTGATTTATTGCTATCTAATTTGGCTTGGAAGTGTGCCCACCAAGTTGTGTGTTTTTTGTGAGATGCTCCCCAAAAATTTGCATGCATTAACTTATTCAAAAAAAAAAAAAAAAAAGGAAGAAAAAAGAAAAAGTGCATTACAATATGTTACATAGACTTAGGTACGACTATCAGGTGCGGGTGCGTGTTCGTGTTCGAACCAAAAAATAAAAACATAAGATATGTGTATAATGGATACTTAAATATTGCATATTGTATAATAATATTCTTAGATAAGATGTAAATTCTATAAAAAAAATGTTTTTAGTAGCAAATGTGTGTTTCTTCTTCTTCAAACATGAAAAAAATTAGAGGATCAAGTGTTTGAATTGGGTACAGGTGTCGGTCACATATATTCTTAGATAAGATGATGTAAATTTTGTAAAAAATGTACTTGAAAAATGTTTTTAATAGCAAATGTGAGTTTCTTTTTTTTCAAACATCAAAAAAAAAAATTAAAAAAAAATGGAGGATCCAAGTATTTAAATTGGGTATGGGTATTGGTGACATCCCACACTTATTCTCGTCATATACATACTAGTGGACACAAGTACTTTTGGAGAAATAGAAGAGTCATGTAATGCATAATGCACTAAACCTTCCACAATTGTCCTAAATTTGAATGTCGGTTATTTTAAAGTAGTAAATATCCCAGTGCAAGTGTTGTGATATAGGCTTTTGTATTCACACATTTACGCTAGATGCAGCTGAATACTGTAATTATTTTGATGATTTGTTTCTTCTGATAAGCCCTGGGAGGTTGGTCAGAGTCAAAGCAGCTTTAGCAAGGTTATTCAGTCGCGCGAGACCAGTAATGGGTTAAATTCCAACTTCCAAGATAATGGACTTGTCAATCAGTTGAATGTAGATAGTTCAGTGCCTTGGTGGCAAAGAAAAAATGTCAGAATCACTGAAATTGGAAACGAAGATGAATCGAAGATCGGGTATTCTGGTGTGCTACCAGTTCAGCGGTCATGGGTCCCTCCCCAGCCACCCCCGGTAGCAATGCCTGAAGCTGCTGCGGCCATCCGACAACCCAAAAAACCCTTATCTCAGAAACAACTGGCTGATGATGGGATGGTGGCTAATCCTTCAGATTCACCTGATGAGTTGCAGCGGATCACTAAAATATCTGAATCAGGTGGTGTAGTGGATGTCAATGGTGGGTACCCGGGATTGGACAGACAGTTTTCTGAATCAAGAGGCGTAGCAGATCCAAATGGTGGGAGCTCGGGGATGCACACAAGTGAGATTCAAGAAGTGCAAGAGGAGTATTAATGAAGAGAACTGAAGAGGGATTTAATGATTTGATCTGCTTAATATAAGGTCTGGATATCAAATAGTTCCTCCCGGAGTAGAAAAATAATTGCTAAGAATATGTTTGCTCGTTCTAAAATCTCTCACATTTGTTCTGTACAAGTAATATAAGACTATTTGTGATGAAGAATAATGGAGTGTTTTTGAGAAGTTGATAAAAAACTGATTTTTTGACTTTTTTGAAAGAACTTGGTAAAAAGTCAAAAAGCTGGCTTTTTACCAAGTTCCCAAATTGCCCCATAGTAGATATGACATCTAGTTATTTGTTGTTTCTACTCTTCCATGTAGGTCAAAGATTTGTGGTATGCTAATATATATATACTAGCGGTAATGTACGTGGATTTTTGTTGTTGTCATTTATGAAATATTAAAAGATAAAAAATAAAAAGAAAATTAAGGAGACCTAAAATTAAGAAAATAGAGAGGGATATTTCCAGGAAATATTAAAAGATAAAATTGTCTAAAAAGACAATTTTAGACTAGTTACTCTTTTCAAATTGATCTAATTATGTTCATCTTCTTCGATGCTTGAAAAGGTGTTCAAAATTAATTTCACATACTAATTAGACAAACACAAACTTAGGATCTGAATTATTTTTTTTGCATGTAAACTAAAAGCATAATGCAAGGATTCATCACAAAATTTACACGGTATTATGCAAAAAAGAATTCAGATCCTAAGTTTGTGTTTGTCTAATTAGTATGTCAAATTAATTTTGAACACCTTTTCAAGCATCGAAGGAGATGAACATAATTAGATCAATTTGAAAAGAGTAGCTAGTCTAAAATTGTCTTTCAGACCAATCATAAAATTGAGAGTACTCAGCTCAAATTTCGTTGACAATATCTTGATTTACTTGATACTTGGTAGTATAAAATTGTCACTCAGACCAATCATAAAATTGAGTCCTTAGCTCAAATTTCACTAACAATATCTTGATTTACTTGATACTTGCAACTTGTAAATGATTACAAGTATTTAAAAAAAAATTAAAAAAAAAAAAAAAAACCCTAGATTTTGTGTGATTGTACTTTGGAGGGGTTTCACTTTAAAATAATAAATTAAATCAAATCAAATCAAATTTTAAGTCACATCAAATGAGATCCGTTGTATAAATATTTTTTCTCCACTTGATTTTATCAAAAATTATTTTATTTAGATTCTATCAAAAATTATTTTATTAGTCAAATTAAGGAGATTTATATCTTTATTTACTATACTAGTCCATGTCAATTTAAGTTTACTCCTTCTCCTAACACTATCTCTACTGTCATTATATCGCATCTTTTCACTATTGCCTCTGTTGGTCTCCATTGTGACCAAACCATCTCGATTTATCCTCTTTCAACTTATCTTCTATCAGTACTATTCCATTTTTAACTATACTCATTCCAAACTTTGTCTTTTCTAATATTATCACGCATCCACCTTAACAATTTCATCTCAGCAACACTCATTTTCTTTACATGTTGTTTCTTAGTTACTTAACATTTCATCACATAAAACATTGTTAGTCTAATAATCGTTCTATAGAACTTCTCTTTTATTCTAATAAATACTCGTTTATCAAACAGTATTCCGGACGCACTCTTCTACTTAAGCCACCCTGCCTTAATTCTGTGGACCACATCCGTTCCAATCTCTCCAATCGTTGTGATAATCGATCTTAAATAACGAAAATGTTGAATCTTAGGTAGTTCTTAATTCTAGATTTTCGCTTCTCCTTTACTTCTATTGTAACTATTACTAAAATTACATTTTATATACTCTATCTTCCACATTAAAATAATAATTACATTTTTTAAAATGAAGTTAGAGATATTCCGCTTTATTGCCTCATAAATCTTTTCAAGAAAAGAAAACTTTTCCAAATATATTTATAATTTAGATCAATTATTATTAATGGTTATAAATTACAACAAATAGAGAAGCATGCAGATTTATTTACCTACATAGCGTGCAAGCACACTCCATTGCAGCATTCACATTAAAAAATGTAGAGCAAAAATACACTTCCGTGCAAGAAAGCAAAAGCAAATACACTCATTTTTTTCATCAATGATCAAATTAAACAAAAACAAAAGGCAACCTTCAAATACAATTAGAACAACTCCAGTGGTCAAAATCAAAATGATTTTGCCATAGCCATTTTTGGCATTCAACAGTATGAAAAAGTCATATTTTGATTATTATCATTTTGATACAACCAATTTTGACATCACAAAAAAAAAAATTTGTTTTCCAGCCAATCAGCAAGGACCCCAGCACCCCATTGGGGGTCCAAAGCATTTTCCATTATTAAAGTAATTTCTGCATGCTTTAACTGAACTTTCTTTTTCTCTTTCACTTATCCAAATGAGTATCAATTTTTTGATTTCTTATTTGTTTTTTTGAAGATGGATAAATTATGATTGTTGGGCATTTAAATTTTAGTTGTAAGTTGAGATTTGTAGGAGAAATGAATTATAATTGGATAAACAATTGAGTTTTTAATCGAAAATCTTATATGGTAAAAAATAATTTTATCAAATTTTGAGTTAAATTTATTTAAGATTTGATTTTGTCATTTTTTAGTAATGGACTTGCCTCACAATTAGAATGGGATTTTTGTGAAGTTAGCCATTTAAACAAATAAAACATCTTTAAAAAAATGACAAAAAGAAAAAAAAAAAAAGACGATGACACTGTAAAAAATTGTTTGTCAAACACCCGTAGCGGATCAATTTTCTGTTTTACAATGGTTTTTTACGTTCATATGCAAGAACAGTTCTTCTAAAAATTTGGGTTTTAATGTAAATGTTTTGGCCTATTTTCCTCTCCACACAAAGCATACATGCAGACATCTTTATGTTTTATGATTCAAAAGTCATTCTTATATTTGGTGGACTAAAAATAAAATAAAAATATATTGTAAATAGAATTATTACTCATTAGGGTAATAAATAATCATTTTATTATATTCTATCTCATTTTATTGAACTAGATAGAGTATATAATGTTTTATAAGTAGAATTATCATTCACATTGCAAGGGAATAATAATTTTATGAGAGATTTTAAGGGATAAACTCTCTATTTTATTCTATCTCATTCCGATAAATTAAATAGAACATTAATGAGATCAATCAAAAAATAGAAGGCACGAGTCGTGTTACAATTTAATTCAAGAATTGAGAATTATTACCTGGTGTAAAACCCCACATGTACTTTGACGTTTTGTCATGAAAAAATAATGAAAACAAGTTATTTTAGTAATTTTTTGATTTTTTATGAAAAGATGTGTAAAAAAATAAAAAAGAGTGATGTGATAATTTATGGTAACTTTTTGATTAAAATAGTTACTCTCCAAATGAGACCCGACCAATTGAAGAAGTCCCGTTTTGCTCAAAACAAAATAAATAATAATTGAAGAAGTCCTGTAATTTATTTTTCCCCTCTTGCTTTGGAAAATTTTTTGGCGAACGGGCTCATATTTTTGGGTTGTTGCCTGCTTGTGTTGCACCTGTTTCTCAACAAAAAGTGGGCCAAATCATTGTTTTTCATTATTAGGAGCATTTGTGAAAGAGTAATCTTATACTGTGTTTGGTTGAGGGATTTGAGGAGGGATTTGGAAAGGGAAATGGAAAAGGTAGGTGAAATGTGAATAAAACATGCATAAATTTCACCTAGTTTCACACACTTTTTCCCTTTCTCTTTCCAAATCCCTCCCCAAATCTTCCAACTAAACACAGCATTAGAGATTTCAAAAATTTTATAAAATTTTTACTAAATATTTTACATGGGTGTGGGACTCACATTATGTTGGTCTCATGTGAGTCCCACACCCATATAAGACATTTAATAAAATTTTTGGTATAACTTTTGGGATGTTTAACATTTTTATTTGTGAAAAGCCAAAAAATAAAAAAAGTAGAAAACAGTAGGATTTTTTTCCCTTTGCGTGTGTGAGCATGTGTTTGATGTTTGAAGATATTTGGTTATCCGGTAGATGTTGTTGTGTGATGTTTGATGAGTTTGGGAGAGTATTTTTGGGATATGAAAAAAACTAAAAACCATGTGTTCTTCAAATTTGTGTTTCAAACATGTTTTTTAAATTTGTGTTTGATGTTTGAAGGTGCTTGGTTGTTTTGTAGCTGTAAGTTACTGTGTGATGTTTAACAAGTTTAAAAGGGTATTTTCGAAATACAAAAAAAGTGTAAAATATATGTGTGTCTTCAGACTTTTCCGTTTGTTTGTGTGTGAGCATATGTTTGATGTTTGAAGGTGTTTGGTTATTCGGTAGATATAAGTTGTTCTATGATGTTTGATAAGTTTGAGAGCATATTTTCGGGATACGAAAAAGTACAAAACATATGTGTTCTTCAAATATATGTTTGATGTTTGAAGGTATTTGCTTGTTCGGTAGATATGGATTGCTGTATGATATTTAATAAGTTTAGAAAGATATTTTTGGGATATCAAAAAAATAAAAAAACATATGCATTCTTCAAACTTTTAAAATAATAATAGATATGTATATAGGTATTATTTGGCCCTTTATTTCAATTTCAGATCTTTAGTTTATTGTTGTGAATTACTAAAATGTTTTTTTCGACACAGTCTTAAGTTTTGTAAACAAGTTGAGTTTGAGTTGTTTTTGTTTGCTTTGAAAACTAACAAGTTTTAAAATTGTGTACAAGTTTAGTTTATTTATTTTTTAATTAATTTTAAGATTTTCAATCCGGTTTGATTAGTTTGATTTTTATTTTATTTTTTAAAATATAGTTTTATGGTGCATTTGAGCTTTGTTGAACCAAGTTTGAGTTGAGTTGAGTTTTGAATTAATAAGTTTTAAAATGTATTTAAATTTGATTTGTTTTAATAATAAGTTAATCTTGAATAATTTTTAATTTGCCGAACAGGGTAGAGATTCTTTGGTTTGTTTTACCGTTTTAAAAGTAGCAAATACTTCAACAATAATGCTTTTATGGATAGAATGATTCATTTGTAAAATATTTTCAAATTCATCGTATTGATTTAGTTTACACAAACCATTTTACCAAACCCCATAAAATTCTTCTTAGATTTTGAATTTGTATATATCATCGTCGTCGTCGTCGTCATTATCGTTTCTTTGCTTAGACTAGGAAAATGAAAAGAATATATATTATTATTAGGATAAATTATAAGTACATTCTTAAGATTTATTTAAAATACAAATTATCTTTTATAATTCTTAAAATTGCATTTTGTCTGTTTGAGTCGCATAAAAAATGACTTATTTTATTAATAAATTATTAAGTCAATTAACAATTTTTAATGATGTCATTTCTATTTTTATTATTATTATATTCCATGAGATTTATTTAAAATACAAATTGTCCTATATAGTTTTAAAATATATTATTGCCCTTTCAAGTTCCTAATCGCATAACAAAATACTCATTTTATTAATAAATTATCAAGTCAATTAACAGTTTTTAATGATGTCAGGAATATATTTAAATTAACAATTCAAATGATTTTATTGTTGTATAGGAGAGTAGTTATAAACTCCATGTTTTTTTGTTAATTCTGTAAAACAAAAAATTTTGACAAAAGAATAATTGTAATTTTTAAAATGATAAATTACATATACACCTCTTAAGGTTTGATTAAAATACGAATCACCCCTTGTGATTCTGAAAATTACATTTTATTCCTTAAGGTTTCTAATTTCATAACAAATCATCTCTTTTATTAATAAATTATCAAGTCAATTAACAGTTTTTAATGATGCTTGGAATATGTTTCAATTAATAATTTAGGTAATTTTATTATTATATAGAAGAGCAATTATGAATTTTATTTTTTAATTAATTTTTGTTAAATAAAAAATTATGGCAATGGGATATTTATAATTTTTCAAATCATATGAGGCAATTTATATTTTAAGCAAACTTTAGGGGTGTATTTATAATTTATTCTTTTTAAAATCATAAATGACAATCCTTATTTTAAATAACAAAAATATTAGAGATCCCAAAAATTTTACTAAAATTTTTATCAAATGTCTCACATAGGTGTGAGACTCACATGAGACCCACATGATGTAGGTCACACACCCATATGAGCTATTTAGTAAAATTTTTAGAATCTCTAAAATTACTCTTTAAACAAATCTCATAAATTGTATTTATAATTTACCATTATTATTCTGATTTTCCTCTCAGGATCTAAACATACCCAAATCCATTGGTAGATTACCGAAATGTGAATCATGATCACTAACTCGGTTTTGTCGTTAGTGTTGAAATGTAACTTTAAAACAAATGATTAATTTAGGAATCAATAATACACTTTCTTTAATCAGTGCGAGATCGTTACAATTACAATGAGAAAAAAGTGGGGTTTGGTAAAAAAAAAATTTTTTTTTTTTTTCCTGCCATTTGCAGCACTCCACGTGGATTAGGGGTGCTGGGGTCCCAGCACGATTGTTACAATAATATTAGAGATCTCAAAAATTTTATTAAATGTTTTATATAGGTATGAGACTCACATTATGTAAATTTCATGTGTATCTTACACTCATATGAGACATTTAATAAAAAAATTTAATAAAATTTTTGAGATATCTAACATTACTCTTACATTTATTTTTATATGAAATCTACTATTTTGGACTAATTAAAATCTAAGAGCAAGTAGAGTTTTGGATGAGTTCGATGATAATATTTGGATTTGATTTTTTTTAATTTTTAATTTGTTGATGTAATAATTCTTCATGTGTAGAGACTTGTGTTCCCTCCCTTGTTGAGAGCCTTTTCTCTTTCTCTATAGATGTTTAGATTCTTCATTTTATGGAGATTGTTTCTTTCTTTTTAAAATATTGTAATATTGCTATACTAAATTGATATAATCTTTTATTAATTTTACAATAAAATTTTTCTTCTTGATCGACAAAAAAACAATCTAGGAGTGTGAATAATTTAATTTTTGTTAATTGAATATGTTTTTGTTTGATCAAAAATGTTTCGAATCATGAATATGTATCTTGAATTTTTTTTTCAAAATGTGAATATATAATATAAATTTAAAATTGGTGAGATGTGAACACAATAAATGTAATTTATTAATTAATTTTTTTGATGTAATTTTTAAAATAAATTATTAAAATTTGTAATATGTTTGTTATTGTTTGATGATTGATGAGTGATGATCATGACATGCACGTTGGTTTGACCTAATCCATCGTGGATCACACTCGTGTGTCGTGACTCACATCGGTTAAGCGGGTCACATCAGCTAATCTTCTCCTGAGAAATTGAGAGTTTATCTTACAACTTAAAAATTTAAATTTATAATTATTTTAAATTAAGAATTATCATTATAATCATCATTAGATAATGTAATAAAATTTCTTCATTATAAATACGTAATGGAGATGATCAAAATATTATTAGGAGTATTTTGCTTCTTAATAATTCTTTTTCAAAGACTGTGCATTGGTTAAAAATTGAATAATGATAACAAATTTAAAATTTAATTATATATTTAATACATTTTTATATTTTTTAATATAATTATTATTTATTTATTTTCTGTGCATACCAACATTCACAACTGTTCATTGGATTGTTTCATTAGATTTTTCATTTCTTAACGTGTGACATAATTATTTTTTAAATATAGTAGTGGGCCTATAGTTGCATATAATGTGTTAGAAATTGGACGTCTATGTGGCATGACCCTTATTTGAACTTTTTGAACCTTATCCAAATAAGTTTGAATTTGAATTCAAAACCTATTTGGATAACCACTCAGGATATCTATATCTATCATATCAATTGATATAGATAGATGTGATATTATCCTTTATATCTGATATGATATGGGACATGGGTGATTAAGAGAAAAAACATGTGTTTTATATTTTTTCCCAGATATTGATTCTCTCCCAAAATACAACGATCAAGAGCCATTTTACACTGTGACTTGTTTGGGTGATATTCATTCTATAATATCACTCCATTGCTGGGTTGATTGTTCACTTTCTGAAAGCACGTGATTTACCCACGAAATCCTTCAATTCAGACTCTACAAAAAAAAGTATGACCATAATTTTTCATCTGCTGCGTTTACCTTAGATTTACATAATGCTTGTTAGGTAAATCCATATAGAAAAAGCAAAATGACAAATGGCAATAAATATTATTTTTCCTGTATGTAATTATAATATTTAATGTTCAAGTTTTAATCTATTAGAGTGTAATTTAATCTATTTTTTTTAATTGAGTAATCTAATGTGAAAAATGCACTTCAGTGATATTTAAAAAAAATTATAGAATAATAAAAAGCTTATAAATTTAATTATTAAATTGTATAAAATTTACCATGAAATTGAAATTTCTTCTGAAAATTACACTGGATTGTGGTTTTTCCTAATTTAATTAGGCTTGGTTTGGCATGTCCTAAATAAGTCAAAAAGTCAAAAAGTCACTATCTTATTTAAGTCACATCATCTTATTTAAATCACATCACCTCTCTAACACATCACATCAAACCCAATCCAAACCCACCAATAAGTCAAAAAGTGCACTTTTTTAGTACATCCCAAACCAACCCAAGTAGTCGTGGAACATGCGTTGTCGCTCCTATTAATGTTTTATTATTGTCCACGTTACCCTGGATTTATATTGCTGCCTATGACAACCCAGCAACACCTAAATGATACTAGTATTATTTTTCATTTTTTTACAATCTTATTATGTAGGAGCATTTATTTATTTATAAATTCATTTTCATCTATTTATATTTCACTTAAATTATTTTTTTATATTTTAATAAGTCTTATGGATAACATAATTATCAAAGTATCCTTAATAATAATAGAGTGAAAGGCATATTAATATTCACATTGACAACGTGAATGTTTATATTGAAACATTCACATTGTTAAATTTATTTAATGTAAATGTTCACATCACCGTAATAGGACTTATTAGAAAACAATAATATCTTATGAACTAATTAGGATACAAATACTTGAAAGATGATTTTCTAAAATTTCTAATAAATTTCCCATTAATTATTATATATCATAGTAGTGGTGTTTTGTGTAGCATTTTTTTTTCCCCAACTTATAGATTCTAGTTTTAGAAAATTTATTTTAGACTATTTGGTTAAACTTATTTCAAATAATTTCATATTCTAATACCTTATTTTAACTCAAAAAAATTGATTCTGAGAAGATGTTCACCCTTTTTGATTATCAATTTCTGCTGTGAGCATGTTAATTTATAATTATACCATTAGATTTTTTTTTTTTTTTATGGTGACAATAGATAAGGACCCAAATGGACTATAGATTATATTTATTTATTTATTTATTTATTTATTGTATGAAAAATGTGGACTAGTAGTGAATAACAAAAAATGAAAATTAATTCAATTTATAACTAACAAAGATTAATTTAATGTATAATTAACAGGGATAAAAAGGACATGTATACATCAAAAAGTTATTTCACAATTTATTTACCAAATATTACTTAACAATTTAAATTTATAATCCAATAACTATACTAAATAAATTAACAACTTCTAATTAAAATTATAATATATAATCTATTAAATTATAATTTATACTCTGTTTTAAAACTATACGAAACACCCACCCAGTAGTGGCTGATCCAAATTACGTCCAAGTGGTTGCGTTAAGAGCCCGCACTTTAAACCGACCACTTTTTTCCTTTGTTTTCTTTTTTAAGAAAAAAAACCGACCACTTTTTTAGTAAACAATGAGTCACTGACATGTGGACGTCTCCATTTTGTTTCTTGTTTAGTTTATGAAATAAAATATTAAATATACAAAAAAAAAAAAAATATATATGTAGAAATGATTTAACAATAAATTTTTTATAATAATTATGAATGCTAGTGATGAATTATTTGTTTTTTTAATGAGAAGATATAAATAGGATTTAATTTTTTTAAATTTAATTTAATTTGTTCATCACTTATAAATTTTGATTGAATTATTAATTGTTCTATATTAATTTATATTTTAATAATTATTAATTATTTTAAACTTGATCTAACCCATCTTGCTTTAAGAAAAATTTAGCCATGCCTTTCTTCCGCCCGATGGAAGAGTCTTGGCTCCACTTACTTATGGGGTTTATCATTGATTTCGTTTTAATTATTTAAATTGTTTATTTTACAAGATCATCTTTATATATCATTTATAAAAAAAATTAGATCGGTCAAATTATTATAATATTTTGTATTTTAATGCATTTATTTTAAAAAAAGTAGATAGCCTATTTTCAAAGATACACTTGTCATTCATTTTTTCAAATATAAATTAAATAAAATAAAAATGTTCTAATTATCGAATCCACCTAATTTTTTTTATAGATAATATATATATATATATATTATGTAAACAGTGATACTGTAAATGTCATAATATCTAAGAAAGAGAGAAAAAAAAGAAAAGAAATATTATTACATATTGAATGTTGGGTATACAAAATTCCTTTATATAGGAGAAGAAAAACTTAAGTATGATAATCCTAAGTATAGTAATTAATATAATTTAGTATGTATGATAAACATAATATATAGTTACTATATTTAACACCCCCTCAAACTCAAGTAAGAAGACCAATTTGAGTTTGGAGAGAGAAACTAGAAGGGGTACTTACCAATTAGTCCTGTTAACTAGACTTATTTACCTACAGGTCCTAACTAATAAATTTAACACTATAAAAATAAGAGAGTGATAAATTTATCACTAAAAATTTATTCATAAAACAAAGAGACTGATAAATTTATCACTATAAAATTATTCATAAAAAAAAAAGACTGATAAATTTATCTTTATCACTTAATAAATTATATCAAATAGAACTTAATGGGTAATAAGTCTCCAAAGTAGGACCTATTGAGTAATAAGTCTCCAAAGTAGGACCTATTGGTAGTTTACCCAAACTAGAAAATAACAATAATAATAATGCTAGAAGACAATTTATGGTCATGACAGACCGTTGTAGGAGCAGCCAGGGCTAATGTTGGAAGGCAACTTATGGTCATACTAGACCGTTGTAGGAGTAGTCGAGGCTAATACTAGAAGACAGTTTATGGTCATATTAGACCGTTGTAGAAGAAGAACGAGTGTTGAACCAACAAATGTGCCACACATATAACTTATAATGTGGTACTAAACGGTAATGGCAACAGATAAAAGAGTGCGCCAAGGGGTGACTTGGGTGGTGCGCTAAGAGGCGGCTTAGGTGGTGCGACAGGGGACGACTTGGGTGGTGCGCCAGAGGGCAACTTATGATGATGCGCCAATAGACGACTTGGGTGATGTGCCAGAGGGTGGCTTGGGTGGTACACTAGGAAGTGACTTATGATGGTATGATAGGGGGCGGTTTATGATGGTGCGCCAAGGGACGGCTTGGGTGGTTCGTCTAATGTATCACTATGCTCATCATGATATAGATATATTACCCATCTCAAACTCAAATAGGTTTTAAAATGAAAACCAATTTGAGGTTGAAAAAGAGAGAACTAAGAGTGAGCAAAAGCACAAAAAAATAAAAAAAGGATTGCAAGTATAAAAAAAAAAAAATGATAGAGATAGTTGGGGTAAGAATATACTAGTGGATAGATGAAGAGATCACCACAAAATGATATTAGAAGAAAAATATGACAGTGGAATGGGTTGAGGTTTGGCAAGTGACAAAAACAAGGTTGCCACCTGCCCGTGAAGCTAAATTACTAGGTAGTTAATCTAATTCTGATACTATGTTACAATATTTAAGAGAGAGAGAGAGAGAGAGAGAGAATATTATATTATTTGTATATTTAATATTGTGTATATCTTATAATACAATGAAAATGACTATATATAGGTAAAGTAAGAGTGGGCAATAAGAAAGTTATGAAAATATCTTAATACGATAAAATCTAATTACAACATCTAATATATATAGTGAATAGAATATATATATACCATATTCACTAACAATTTTTCTCAAATTCAAGGTGGTTGCAAAGACAGGCCCGGTTCTGAGATTTTCGGAGTCCAAAACCGATAATCAACTAATAAATTTCTGGGGCCTTTCATATTTTTTTTTCATTAAATGAAAAAAAAAATTGAAAATAATGGACAAAAGATTTGTGTCAAAATCACAAAAAATGCATAGCATTATATTACAATAACTAATAAGTATCGCTTGATCCTCACTCTTCTTGTATTTTTAGAAGCAAATAAATCAATCATACTTACATAATCTAATTTTTTTGTAAAATCATTTTCAATGAATAACAATGCTAATTATTTTAAATGAGTCTTTCAATTTTTTAATGGATTAATTTATTTTAAGTTAATTTGGGCCTTCTTTAATTTTTTTTTGGACTTAAAATATACTTAATATATTAGACTAAACTATAATAAGAGAGACCCCCCTTTTTTGGGTCTATTTTCAATGGATAATAATGCTAATTTTTTTAAATGGCCTTTTAATTTTTTTAATGGATTAATTTATTTTAAGTTAGTTTGAGCTTTTTTTTTAAAAAAAAATTTAGACTTAAAATATACTTAATATATTACACTAATTATAATAGGGAGGGGCCCCTTTTTTAAGTCTATATTAAGGGGTTTTAGGCCATGGCCTTGTGACCTATGTCTCAGGGCCTGCCTTGTGCAAAGAGATCAACTTGAATAAACAACATGAAATTATTAAGAAATTTCAATGCATGGGGTGGGTTTTTTAATAAAAAAAATTACAAATAAATGGTCAACTTTATAAGTATTAATAATTTAACACATTTTTTGTTTATTTATTAACATGTAATAATTTTTTGACAGGTACACTGATTAGTAATTTTTCCAAATTAGTATATATTTTTGGAATATCATGTGGAACTGTTAAACAATATGTTCTACTCACAATTTTTTTTATATGATTGATTTTGAACAACACGTGACTAATATTACATGATATTTTGAGATTACTAAATAACTATGGGTAGACCCGCAGAAGCTGAAGAGGGCATAGCCTCTTCAAGGCTTTGACTTTTGGGGGTGTTAGGGAAGAGGGTTGAATAAAATAGCTCGCCAAAAAATAAAATAAATTAAAATAATTAATAAAATAAAATATCACAATTAATTCATAATAATTTTATTTTTTTTTCTCACAATCATCAAATTAATTATACAAAAAAAAATAATAATAAAATCAACCAATTTTAGAAAAATAACTATTTTAGCCAAGTTAAAATAGTCAAAAAAATCAATAGCCAACTAAAATAGCTAACTTCCCAAACAAGGCCTCTATATGCAAATTTACTATTAAATTGGTTTGTGAACTTTAAAGGTTTGGCCCCTCCAATCAAAAGCCAACACCTCCAATCAAAAGCCAACACCTTTAACGATTTGAACCAAAACATTAATTCCATAATTTGCACTATATTAATAAAATTTCAACAACACTAATTCTTTATCTTATCTTATTTATTAGTATAATACTAGTGTAATGAATTTCATTATTAAAGTATATTTCTAATACAATGCTAATAACAAAATTCACACATTAGATTATAAGATAAGATAATGGCCCTATTTAGTAGAGCGGTGGGAAAGTGCTTATAGTTTATGCCTAAACAGCTTATAACTTATAACTATGAACATAAGCTGATTTCTGACTTATAAATTAAGCATCTTCTGCCCCACTTAAAGAATAAACTGATTTTTGACTTCTAAAAAGCTATAAGTTATAAGTAATAAGCTAAACCAAACACATCAAAATAACTTAAATTAAGCTAAAAGCTGAAATAAGCAGCTTTTAAGCTACACCAAACAGGGCCAATAGATGGCAATTATAACATTACTCAAATTTCAATGTCATTTCAAATAAAGAAGTAAAAATCATTAATGCTATAATTAATATCTTTTTTTTACTAGAGTTTATTTATTATTTTATGTGTAAAAAATATATTAATTTAATGTGTTTCATCACTCATGATTGTTACAAATGTAGTATTGACACAAAATCATAAACAAAACATGATAGTAAAATATAATCATTATATCATTGGTTGGTAAAAAAAAGAAAAAAAAAAAAAAAAAAGAAGAAGAAGAAAAAAAAGAAGAAACAACAAGTGTCCATCATTAGTAAAAAGATGGCCTCACAATTTTATGTATTTATTTTTATATAATAAACATACGATCTCCATATAAACATAACACAATATTTTGAAGTAAAAAAGACTCATAATACATGTTTACTAATAATAAATTATTATTAATTTTAAACACATATAAGTTGGCCTCTTTATACAAAATTTTTGCGTCCACCACTGTAAATAACCATCCATTTTCAACCCAAGGAGTTGTGGTATTGTGGTAAGGCCTTGGGGTTTAAGCCCCAAGGTCACAAGTTCAATTCCTTCTTGGGCCAAGTTCTTGAGCGAAACACTGTTGGTTAGGAGGTTGGACCTCAAGTTGTCTAGTCAGCACTTGGTGTGGGTTCAATACTCCCCCGTTGTGCGAGTCTTGACTTAAGCGGAGCTTGTCTTGGGAGGTCAGGGCAAGTTCCCAGGTTATAATCTTTTCGCTCAGAACAGCTAACAGGACATCTTGGTGATCTCCGCAAGGGACGCTGCCTTGGACCTGGGGGAGGGTAGGGAGGATTTTCCTGTAAACAAAAAAAAAAAAAACTATCCATTTTCAAACTATGTGGTCTGTCACTGAACATAATGAAAACTTATTACACTCTTATGTTATGTTTAGTTGGGAGATTTGAGAAGATATTTAAAAAGATATTAGGAAAAGATAGGTGAAATATGAATAAAAGATACTTATATTTCATATGATTTCACACACCTTTTCTCTTTTCCTTTGCAAATCCCTCAACTAAATACAACCTTAAAGTACCTACAGTATATTAGTATGCGAACTTCTTGCTCAACCCCTGTTCTCTCTCTTATTCTTCTTTTCTCTCACTTTCTCACTCACAATCCAGTCGACTGAAATGAAGGAAGAAATATATTTTTTTGGGCGAATTACACTAACAGTCCCTATAGTCTGGGACTCGTGTCAGTGTAAGTCATTGATTTTTCAATTGTGACACATTTGACCTTAAATTTTGAATTTTATTCTAAATAAGGACAATTGAAGATATCACTACTCAATTTCAAGGGTAAACTCATCAATTTGATACAATATAAAACTAATTTGACAAAAATAAATGTCAAAAAAATATTTTCAAAATTTTTAAAATTGTTTCTACTGTCCCAAACTAAAATTATGTAAAATTGATAAATCTTTTATGCATTTATTTATTTATTTATTTTACCAAATTAGTTTTTATTATGTGTTTAAATGATGATCATGTAATGAGTGGTTGTTAAGCTTTTAATGTATAATCGATATATTTAATATATGAAATGTTTTTAGTTTTAGATTTTTTGATTTAATAGATTGGTCTAATATTGATATCAAAGTATCACCATATTTGACTTTTGGAAAAATAAAAACTAATTTAATGAAAATAAAAACAATCACTCGTTACATGATTATCATCCAAACACATAATAAAAATTAATTTGGTAAAAAAAAAAATAAATGTGTAAAAGATTTATCAATTTTACATTTTATCTTTGGTAATTAGAAATAATTTTTAAAAATTTAAAAATATTTTTTTGACATTTATTTTTGTCAAATTAAATTATATTTTATCAAATTGACTACTTTGCCCTTCAAATTGAGCAATTGTATTTTTAATTGTCCTTATTTGAAATAAGATTTAAAATTTAGGGTCAAATGTGTCACAATTGAAAAGTGAGGGACCAAAGTGACACAAGTTCCAAACTATAGGGACTGTTAGTATAAGTTGCCCTATTTTTTTTGGTTTTCCCTACGACTTCATTTTTGGCAAGAGAGTTCTCAACCCTTCACTCCTTTAGTGGGACAGGCGTTATGCCCAAAGCAATCCACTCCACCGGATCACTTTACCAAATCACTCTAGAGAATCCGAACGCTATTAGTATTTTGTAGGTAGTAGTCTCGGCCAATAAAAGATCACAACACACACTAAGTGAGAGTCATCATTTGTTTTTTTAACTATTTAAAGTTTAAAGTATGATTAATAAAATTTTTGGACGAATAAATTTTTTTAATTATATAATTAGTTTAAAGTATCATGTGAGCAATATCACATAATGCTCAGAGACTACTAAATAATTGGTGGAATCTGTAATTATCAGCTACTAGTGTCAACTAATTTGGACCATTTAGAGCATCTCTAATCCATTCTCTATATCTTTATATATGAAGAAATTTTACCTCAAACTCATCCTCTAAAACCATCTCTATTTGAGAGGATGATAGGTTAATCCTCCAAATATAGAGAAAGTATGAGAAATAGAGGAGTCTCCATAATACTATTCATTTTATATTTTTTATTATATTACAAATAACTTTTAATATATAAATTTAATTTTTATAAAATTGATACCTTTAAAGTGAGTATAATATTGAATATATTTTTAAAAAAAATTGAAAATTAAATATTTATTCAGGAACAAAAATTATTCACTTTTTGATAAAAATATTTTGGAGAGAAATCTTTAGAGAAGAAAATGATGATTTGTTATTGGAGTTTAGGTGAATAGTAAGATACTCTATATTTATTTTTTGAATAAAAAATATATTTTTACCCTGTAATTGAAAGTGAATGATACTTGAGTGACAGCAGCATAATAACCACATAATATCAAATTAAAAATAAAAATAAAAATTGAGGACCCCATTCACATCCATTCTAACCTAAGTTTTTCATGGAGAAAAATGTGGAAAGCATGTTGATGTACAGTTGAACTATTATGTTTTTGTGTGATTGACTGGAATGGTATGAAAATAATAACCACATAATATTAAATTAAAAAAAAAAAAAAAAATTTGAGGACCCCATTCATATCCATTCTAACCTAAGTTTTTCATGGAGAAAAATGTGGAAAGCATGTTGATCTACCTTGAACTCTTATGTTTTTGTGTGATTCACTGAATGGTATGAAAAACAGGGTGAGGGAACTTGACAAAGGTGTACGGTATAGAGTATGCTTTTGTATTAGTGGTTGGACACGTGTGATACGTGATTTTTTTTTTTTTTTTTGGTATAAATAATGTTATATGTATTAATTAGTGTATTAATTAGTGTATCAATTGATGATGTGACATCATTTAAGAGGTTTTTGGTATTTGTAATTTGTTTAATGAGTGGAGTCAATAATAATGTCATAACTAGTGTTGGTACACTAGTTAATACATTAATTGGTGCATGTAGTACCACCGTTTTTTTATCAACTGTTAATATTGTAATTATATGTGTTTCTTAAATTAGAATGTCATATGTATACAAAGTATAAAAACTTGAATAGGTAAATTGATTTGTTCCCAAAATACAACTAAATAAGAAATTAATATATATTCAGCTGAAGAATTTAAATGATAAATGAAATTTTTTATAAACATAAATAGTAATTATAATTAGATTGTTGAGATCACAATCTTATCTTAAACAATAAAGAATCAACAAGTCCTTTAAATATATAGTATTACACAAGTATTTTTCTATCAACTTCCTACAATTTTTCATAATTTATAACTATAATACAATTGAAGGTATGATCTAATAATACAAATTCATTGAACCCACTAATTCATATTATTTATGTAAGAATGTATTAATATCAATATGTAATACATTTTTATACATTAAGAGTTTTTGAATCTCGTTTCCTGTGCCACAAATATCTTGAATAATAAAAAATATAACATTAATCATTAGTATATTTTCATTTATGTAGAAAATGTGGATGTAGACATCCCATTTTTGACCGTCCTCAAGACTTGGACGTCACCGCTTGAGCACTCGGTGATTACCAATGTTCGTGTTTGTTTGGAGTTCCCGGAGTCCTCGGCTACGTGCCTTGCCTCAGGACCTCCGAACTTGACCGTTTTGTGTCTGGTTTTGCACCAAACACTTGTTCTTTGCCTTGGAGGGGTAGGGAATGCCTTCTGAGGCATCCCCACACACCACCGGCAGTGTCTAGAGGCCACCGGCTGGTCGATGTTGCCATCGGCACTATATTGTGCCAGTCGGCACTATTTTGTGCCGGTCGGCACTATTTTTGGCAAAATGACCATTTTGCCCTGCCGACCACTGTTCAGCTACTTTTGGAGATATTTTAAGGCAGCTGTCTTGCATTTGTTTCCCCTCCACACACGTGTATGGAGGGATACCCTCCTTGTAAGCTTGTTTGACAAGCTTTACAAGATGGTTGCCTATAAGAGAAGGCCTTCTCTCTTGGCATTAGGGTTAGAAAAGTTTTGGTTAGAGAGGTGAGAGGGAGCTCTGGTTTTAGGGTTAGGGTTCAACACATATCCTATATCTATATTTCTCTCTTGTTTGTGTGACTAGGTGTTTGTGCCTTACTATTGCACATCAACACCTAGTGTTTCACCTTTCCTTGGTTTCTGAGGTTCCAAAAGGTTGTTCTTGGTGTTCTTGGCTGGATTTGAGTTCAAGGAAGTAACAACATCATCTTTGGTGAAGAAGGTCAACAAGGGTGAGAAACTTTCTTTATTTACCCCATTCTTGCATTCCATTTTTGCATAGCTTAGGACTGTTTTTGTGCTTAGTGATTAACACATAAAAGTTCTGTTTTTTAGTCCTCTTGATAGTTTATTAAGGGTACTTTGTGCTTTGGGGAGGTTTGACCACCCCTAGGCCTTGAAAAGGGCCTCATTTTGTGCTATTTTGTTGAGATCCGAGACTTTGGTGCTTGGACCTCTTCACCACTGAAATCTTGAGGGATTTCAGTAGTGAAGATGGTGCCTTGAAGTCCCAAGAAGGAGAGGGCCACCCCCTCTCCTTGATGTCTTTGAAAAGGGCAAGTTTTGCCTCTTGAGGGAACATTGTGATTGAGTGTGTGTTGAGCATGTATGGACTGTTATTCATGCTTAGAATATCATGATTTAACATTGCTATGTGTTGGTTTTGGTCCCTTATGCATGCTTAGCATAGTTGCCATGTAATGCCTTGATGTTGCCTTAACCTGCCTTAGGTTGTTAGCCCTAATTTGAGCATGATTTAGGCTTAGACTTGTGAATGATTTGTGCTTATTTTGCCATGCTTTAGGTCTATCCATAGTCTTTTGGATTGATTTTAGCATGCTTACTATAGCTCCTTTGTATTTGTGGCTTGCCGAGCTTGTATGCTTCAAGTATGCGAGTGTATAGCATGTGTTGCTACCTTATTTTGATGGTTTGGAACCATTTAGCATGTCATTTCAGTCCCTTTGGTGTGCTTGTATGCTTGCCTTAGTTGCCTCTTTAATGCTTTAAAAGCATGTGTTGTATGCCTCATGTTTTAGCATTTGTGCATGCCTTTGGATTCATGCCATTTAGATGCCGTCTAAGTGGTCTTTTGGGCCTAGTTTTATGTGTTAAAACTCTGTTTTTAATTGGTTAAGTGTTACCATGTGTGGTTGTAATATGTGTGGTTCAATGCCTCATTGGTTTGCATTAAGTACTTGGGCCACTTGTAGCATGATTAGTTTGCTTTGTTGCTTGGTTTAGCATCATATTTTGCATGATTTTCAGAGCTTTCTATGCATGCTAATTGTCCATGTTTAACTCATTTCAAGTGTGCTTGAATGTTGTCTTGTTTATGCCTAAGTGTTGGATTATGTATGCTTGCATGTGTACATGTGTTGCATGTATCTTAATCTTCATTTCTATAGCATTTGGCCACTGTTTTGAGCCTTTTTAGAGTTGCCCAATTCATGTTTAAGTCCATCCTTCAATTGGTTTGCATGCTTATCTTGCATGTTCACTTGTATGCTTGCATAAGTATATTGTATTGCTCATATTGCATATAGATGACATGCTTAGGACTTCATTGCATTGCATCGTGCATGCTTGGCCTCTTGAAGTGTGTGTGATAGAGGTTTAGCACCCTTATGTGCTTGTTTGCATTGCACGCATTTGAAATCAAAGTTGCACACTTGGTTCTTTGGGCCATCATGCATGGAAATGCGTGATTGGTGGTCCGAGAACCGAGGCACATGTCCCTTTGAGTCACAAATATGATAAGGGGCATGATTGGTGCACACATTGTTGGAATTACATTGCCATGCAGGTTTTTGCCCTCTGCTGCTGTGAGTTGCAGGTTCTGCAGGCATTCAGTGCCGGCCGGCAGTGTTTAGTGCCGACCGGCAGTCTATTGATAGCCGATGAGTTCATTTTGTGCCGGTGGCCACATATAGCAGCCGGTGGACATTTTGTTTAGCCGGTGGTGATCCCCAGCATTCAAGGAAGTATTCCTGAGACTTTGACAGTCTTCAGATAAGGAAAGCAGGGAAAACAGAGGCAAGCTAGGCATGGCAAGGTCGATTCCAGCGGAACGGCGGCGCATGCATTGGGCCCTCGCCGAGGCGGTTTCTCGCTTTCTCAGATTAATTAATTTGTTAATTAATTAGGCTATTTGTAATATTTAATTAACTCGCGTAGTTAATTACTTGTATTATTCTTTTGGTCCCTCCGAGTGAGGGCATAATTGTAATAAGTGTGGGTGAATGCGGTGCATGTCTTCCAACCCCCATTTCTTTCTCCCTTTTACTTACCCGCTTTCAATGGTTAGTATTAGGGCACGTTTATTTTAGCATACCTTATGCTATGCATGCGTGCATCCATGCATTTGTTTACATGCATCGGGCTCGGTACATCATACAAAACTGCATTGTATTTTCAATTCCAAATTGAATACGTGTATCGAATAAAATGCATTTCACATGCCATCTTTAGGGTTAGCCGAGCCTACTCTAAATTGCATCTTCGCCTGTGTTGCATTAGCCATTTAACATGATCTAGGGACATGCATGTCTGCTAACTAGTTTCTTGTTTTGGCACGGAGTACAATGTAAGTATTTATGCTTTAGCATATTGCATGCGTGTGAATGTTGCCATGACAGTATGCTTACCATGCAGCTAAATGCTTATGTGAGATAAACTGTTTGAATGCCTGTGGGTGGAGGTTGGGTTGCTTGAGTTGGAAAACTCATTGAAATCCGTGTTTTAGCCTACTTGCGAGTAGCAAATCCAAAGCATTTTCAAAACGAACGGATATGCAATGTTTGTTTTCAAATTAGGCGATCTAGTCTATACTTGTTTGCCGTGTGCACAACATAGTAATTCTAGGCTAATAATTGGAATAAGAACATGTAATGTTTTCAAAAACGGATATCACGGTTAGTAGAGGCCGGTCTTCGGACTGGGCGAAAGGGGGTGCTCATAGCTGACCTTCCCCGATCGTACCCAAGCTCCCGAGCCAAGACCACTTTGGTGATGACGGACACGTGGCCTTCGGCACCGAGTCAGGGTTTCCTAAATTTTCCATTTTAAAATATTTAGGTGGCGACTCTGTAATCTGGCAAAGCAGTCCATGTTTGGTACTACTTTTCAAAATCTGTTTTTTCTTCAAAACGATTTACCAGAGTTGGACTCTTTGGTTCAAGATTTAGAATCGCAACACAACAAAAGGGAGTCCAAACCGTAGAATGAAGCCCACGGGCGCGTCTACAGTGGAATAGTTTTTTTAAGAAAAAGAAATGATATTGTACCTTAATATTTTGATCGATATAGAAATTTCATAATTATTTTCACGATGTTTATAAATTCAAGCTTATAATTGTTTGCAGGGTCACTTTCATGAAACTGTCAAGTTACATAATTTATTATGTCATTGATAAATAATCAACATATGACAAAAATTGATCGAAGTTTTCTATTTGATATACTTACTTTCTGCATCATTGAGTTGTTACAATAATGTTTGGCATCATGTACATTGTTTTTCTTGAACTTTACAATAGATAGGACAATTTATGTTTCAGTTTGTCTAACTTTGCTTGGAGAGCACATTATAATAGATCTTATATAATTTTTGTTTCACCATCTTCTTATTTTTTTCTTACTCACCATTATAACTCATTGTAATAAAAATGTTATAACGGCCTGAGTTAAGACCTGATCCTTTTATCTTCTTGGTATTGAGTTTGTAATTGTTTTGGATTGTATTGTCTCTTCCTTGAGTTTATTTGTCGCAGGGAGTCCTGGTGTATACTTGGCATTTGTAATGCCCCCCCTCCCCCCCCTCCCCCCCCTCAAAAAAAAAAAAAAAAGAAGAAATACAATAGATATAATAATAACCAAGGCACTTAGGAGATACCAGAATTATCCCCAACACATTCTATTACATAATCTCAAAGTTTAAACAAAAATAATCCCACATGTGGTTATACATTCAATGAATTCTAGTACATGAATCTATAACATGTAGAGCATTTAATCAAAAATAAATAAATGCCCCCAAGGGGCTTACAAATTCCAAGCCTTAAACCCGGTTACACAAAAGATGGTTCCTCGAACCCACACATATATAGGCCTTAGTTTTCAACAAAATATGGTCACAACAAAATAGAGCCTCGTGCCCTCAATGCATGCGTCCACTCCCTATTTCGGCAGATTCGCCACGTCTTTTCCTGTACCAAAATCCCATAGGAGTGAGCATAAGGCCCAGTAGAGAATTCTTAACCAAGCATATACATTTTATGCAAGGCTTTTGATGTGAAATGCACATGTCATGTTATGCCTTTTAAAACAAAATCACTTTTGCTCATCCTTTAAAAAAAAACATCATGTTCAATGATAACTTGCAATCTCAACAGTTCAAAATTTACAATTTGAGTTCAAGGGGTGGTAAATACGACTCAGATAATCCCTAAGTTGGTGTCTGCAAGTAGGCATAACTAGCACTACCAAAACCCCACTTTACCGGTTGCTAACCAGAAGGGAAGTGGTATCTCCTCCGCGCGTGTTTTCAGTCTTTCACCTCGGACACTCAGGCCAACTTAATCAATTTCATCTACACCTCCCATCTGGACTTACCAACGTATTTATCCCAAAATATTTCAATAAATTCATTTGCAAAACTTACCTTTCTTAATGCAAAAGTTTCCCAAGCTCAATTTTAAAATGTGTAATAATCAATTAAATGAATATGCAATGCAATAATTATCATTACTACATAACATTCCTCTATCTTCAAATATCTCAACGATAGTTCAATATGATCAAACATTCCACTCCTCTTTCAACACTACCTTGCATGGCAACTACATTTTTATTTAACCCATCAACAAGTGAACACATTTCACATTTCATGCCAATCCAACAATTTGTTACCTCATGACTTTGTCTACAATTTCAACTATAAATTCTCATCTTCATAATTCACACATTCTATGAAATTCGTCATTTTCTCAAATAGCAAAAGATATTTTAAATTTCAATCTTTCATTGTGACATATCAACAATAGACTAATTTCATAGACTCTTAACCCATTTCAACAAATCATAAATTTTAGGTTTTTGGCTAAAAATAGGTATCTCTTCACTTTTTAGAAGGAAACTCACACAAAACATCTTTTCCCACACAATGAAGTTGAAACCCTCAAGGATTAACTTAGAAAAGTTGAGATTTAAACCCACTTTTGAAAATCCTAGCATTCATGAGCCAAAATCAAAACCTTCCTAATATCATCAAGAAAACCCCAAAATCAACATCAATGTTTCAAAAACATATATATAACTCAAAGAAGTCCCTACCTCAATCTTGTTGAAGGAAAAATAGATGAAAGCTTTAAATTTGACGGTGTTGAACTCCGATCTCTACCGTACACAACGAAGCCCTCGAAGAGTTTTCCAACTTTGATTAAGAGACAAGGGTCAAAATGTTTATTAGAGAAATCAAAGATTTAGTGAGTGTTGATGTAGGAAATATAGAGAGAATGAGGAGAAAAGGGTTTTTAGAGAGAGAGAGAGAGAGAGAGAGAGGTGTACAAAATGATATATACTCAGCCGAAGGAAGGAAGAAAAAGAAAATTTTTAGACTCAGCGTCTCCCGCATGTGCGACATTCATCTCCACACGTGCGACCTTTTCCCCCGCACTTCCACTCCCGCACTTGTATATATGTTGCAGTGACCAACCCAGAACTTCCCCTGTTTTCCACATGTGCAACCTCATCTCCCGCACGTGCGGCCCCATCCCGCACGTACGGCTCAACCCTTAGCCCAAAAAATTTTCCAACTCAAGTGTAAAACCCCCGGATTCAACTTTAAGCCTCCCGAAATAAGTGGAACTCAGAATTGAAATTAACAGAGATTAAAATTTTGAGACATAGATTTCAAAAGTGTTGAACCCAACGCGCACAAAAGAAAAGTAAGATGGGTTACGTACCCAGTCATCATAGCATTTTTGGTAGATTTTTTCCTTTGCTTGCAAGGTCGTGCTCGTAATTATTTTTGTCGCGCACTCGAGGTTCTATGTCGCGCCCGCGAGAGGCCATGACCAATTATGCTCTTTAGGTCTATTGGCTTAAGAGAATGCGTAGCTCGCAGTGACTCGTAAAAGAGGGCGCGGTTACACGGATCGCACCCTTGATTTCACAGCTACGACCAAAACACACCTTCAGGTCCTTTGTATGGAGAAGTTGCGTGGCTCGTAAGGGACTGCTGTAATAACCCTCACCACTGATTACTGATTAAGCACTGATTGCTGCTAAACTAAGACTGATTATGATTGATAATTGAATTGATTGAAATCTTGAATCGGTCGAGAACAGGCCGATTGATTGATTGGAATGCTTGTTTAAATGCATTTTCTACCTATTGATTGTTAATCAATCTATTCATGCTCTGTAATTTAAATTGAAAATTGAAGGCCTTATTGGCTGCCGAATCGGAAATGGATCAATGTTTTATGATCATTGGAATTTATGTGAATTAATGGTATATTTAATTGAAAGTCGATTTGGTATGATTAAATTAGATTAAAATAAACTAAATCAAAAAGTTGGCCCTATTTACCGTTTTGCTACCTAGTGGCCCTTTTCATACAAAACATATTGAGCCCTTTTTCATCCAAACAAAACATTTTCATCAGCCCATTCTTGAGCTCATAACCGACCAAGAGAGAGAGGAAGTGAGATGAGTGAATTCAACTTGTTTATTTGCTTGGAAATTGAGGAAATTGTTGTGATAATTGCAAATTGAGCCTCCATACCTCTAATTCATGACTTAGGTAAGGAATTCAACTTCTTAATTGTGCCTTTGAAATAGTTCTTGCATGTTCATGCTAGATTGATGGAGTTTGGAGCCAAGACATGGTTTAAATGTTGAATTGTAGCTCTAATCTTGCATGTATGTATATATTGAAGAGTTTTAGAGTGTTTTCATGGCAAAATGTTGCATGCATGCTCTTGATTATGTTTAAGTCCATGATATCATCTTGTTTTTGAGGTAATAGGCTCATTTGAACTGGTAATTAGAGCCTTGAAGTTGTTTAAGTTCATGCATGTCACGTTTGTATCATGTTCATGAAATTTGATTTGAAATGGGTTTGAAAAGGAGTTTGATTGAAACACCCTTGGGCTTTGATTCTCAAATTGACTTTCGAATCTTGTCATTCTATGTGTTTACAAATGTTTTCCAGAAATTTGGCCCAAGAGGATCGAATTTGGTATTTGAAACTTGAGTTTTGAACTTGGAATTCGAATATGGATTTCTCCAGATTTTGGTAGTTCGCTCGAGCGGGGGAAGTACCGCTCGAGCGTGGAAATCGAGCTCCCAGCATCTTGCACTGTTTTACAGTCTGCTCGAGCGGAGGAATGTACGCTCGAGCGGAGGATTGGGCGACACGCTCGAGCGGGCGTCGAGCATAAATTTCACCCATCCAGTACTTTTTGGTCCGCTTGAACGGGAAAGTTAGCGCTCGAGCGGGGACCTTTATTTCATGTATGCTCGAGCGGGGAAACCTGCGCTCGAGTGGGACCTCTGATTTTCTGAAATTCTGAAACTGTCTTCTGAATGCATCCTTGCATTCTCATCCCATTCTAGGCATTCTTAGGCCTAGTTTAAGACATCTTAACGAGGATATAGATGTAGAACACACCAAGGCAAATTAGGGACTAAGTTATTATCTTTCCCAACTGTATAGCTTAGTGTGTGTGTTCAATCTGTTAATTGTGTAGGGTTGGCTTACCAAGGAGACGCTCTAGCTTACCGTAGCCCAGAACTCTGTGAGTAACAATTGTGTAAAGATATGTTCAAATGATTATCTTTTGAATACTGAACTGAACTGTTTACTGAACTGGTATTATTTACTGAATGAATGTATGTCCTTTATTTCTGAATGAATGTATGTCCTTTATTATTTACTGAACTGGTATTATTTTTTAATCCAACAATTTGTTACTTCGTGACTTTGTCTACAATTTCAACTATAAATTTCCATCTCCATAATTTACACATTCCATGAAATTCGTCATTTTCTCAAATAGCAAAAGATATTTTAAATTTCAATCTTTCATTGTAACATATCAACAATAGACTAATTTCATAGACTCTTAACCCATTTCAATAAATCATAAATTTTAGGTTTTTGGCTAAAAATAGGTATCTCTTCACTTTTTAGAAGGAAACTCACACAAAACATCTTTTCCCACACAATGAAGTTGAAACCCTCAAGGATTAACTTAAAAAGTTGAGATTTAAACCCACTTTTGAAAATCTTAGCATTCATGAGCCAAAATCAAAACCTTCCTAATATCATCAAGAAAACCCCAAAATCAACATCAATGTTGCAAAAACATATATATAACTCAAAGAAGTCCCTACCTCAATCTTGTTGAAGGAAAAATAGATAAAAGCCCTAAATTTGACGATGTTGAACTCCGATTTCCATCGCACACAACGGAGCCCTCGAAGAGTTTTCTAACTTTGATCAAGAGACAAGAGTCAAAATGTTTATGGATTTGGAGAAATCAAAGATTTAGTGAGCGTTGATGTAGGAAATATAGAGAGAAGGAAGAGAAAAGGGTTTTTAGAGAGAGAAAGAGAGGTGTACAAAATAATATACACTCAGTCTAAGGAAGGGAGAAAAAGAAAATTTTCAGACTCAGCATCTTCCGCACGTGTGACCTTCATCTCCGCACGTGTGACCTTCATCTCCACACGTGCGGCCCCTTCCCCCGCACTTCCACTACCGCACCTACATATATTGCAGTGACCAACCCAGAACTTCCCATTTTTTCCGTATGTGTGGTCCCATCCTGCACGTGCGGCTCAACCCTCAGCCCAGAAAATTTTCCAGCTCAAGTATAAAACCCCTAGGTTCAACTTTAAGCCTCCCGAAACAAGTGGAACTCAGAATTGAAATTAATAGAGACGAAAATTTTGAGAAATAGATTTCAAAAATGTTGAACCCAATGCGCACAAAAGAAAAGTAAGACGGGTTATATACTCGGTCATCACAACCTCCCCACCATAGGAAATTCCGTCCCTGAAATTAAATCAACTACTCAAAAAGAAAAGTTTCTAGCAATCACAACCCACATTAGCACAAACCGCAAAATGAATTCTTAACCCACATTTACTATTCTCATCATGATTACCACACTAGCATTGACCATCCAAGATAAACATATGCATGGAGCTTTTCAATAAATTTAGTAATAACTCACAACAACTTCATGCTTAAAACAACAATGTACATAATAACACGTACTTACCAATTTCAACACATTTCCTTTCAACGCTAGGGAATAATACTAATGAAAAACAACTTAGGCATGTTCAAATAAATCCGGATACTTGGAGCGGACCTCCGCCTCCCGTTCCCAAGTTATTTCCTCAACTCCATGGTGCCTTCACAACACCTTTACTAACGGTATAGTTTTGCCTCGTAGCACCTGCTCCCGGGCATCTAGTATTAAGACCAGCCGCTCTTCGTACGAGGCATCCTCATCCACCTCCAAATCAATCCAATCAAGCACATGAGAAGGGTCGGGCTCATACTTCCTAAGCATAGATACATGAAACACATTGTGAACCTCTGAAAGTTGTGATGGTAAAGCTAGCCGGTATGCCATTTCCCCAATTCTCTCAAATATCTCGAAAGCCCCAATAAACCTTGGAGACAATTTACCACTCTTACCGAATCTCATCAAACCTCGTCTTGATGAGATTTTAAGAAACATATGGTCACCAACTTCGAAAGATAAGGGTCGTCTCCTCTTATCGGCATAACTCTTTTGTCAGCTTTGGGCCGTAGCTAACCTCTTCCGAATGAGAGAAACTTTCTCGGTTCTCTTCCTAATAATTTTTGGGCCCAACAACAATGCATCACCCACCTCGGCCCAACAAACCGATGATTTACAAGGTCGGCCATACAAGGCCTCAAACGGTGCCATCTTGATGCTAGCTTGGTAACTATTGTTATAGACAAATTCAATCAACGGCAAGTGTCTCTCCCAAGACCCCTTGAAATCAAGGATACAAGCTCTAAGCATGTCCTCCAAAATTTGAATAATATGCTCCGACTGTCTATCGGTTTAAGGGTGGTAAGCGGTGCTAAAGGTCAACTTATTTCCTAATGCCTCTTGAAGGCTTTGCCTTAACCGGGCAGTAAAACGAGGGTCTCTATCCGATATTATGGTTACGGGAACCCCATGAAGTTGAACTATCTCTCTAATGTACAACTCTACCAAGAGCTCAATTGAGTCATTGGTGCGCATCGGAATGAAATACGTAGACTTAGTCAACCTATCAACAATCACCCAAATGGCATCATTGCCCCGCTGTGTTCTAGGAAGCCCAACTACAAAATCCATAGTAATATGCTCCCATTTTCACTTGGCTATCGGTAAGGGTTGTAACAAACTCGCTGGTATTTGGTGTTCGCCCTTCACTTGTTGACAAATAAGGCACTTCGACACAAAGGAAGCGACATCCCGCTTCATACCCCTCTACTAAAACTGATGGCTAAGATCACGATACATTTTGGTGCCTCCTGGATGTACCGCAAGGTGTGAGTGATGGAACTCTTGAAGTACGTCATCTCTACAAGATTCTGGTACAAACAAGCGGTTTAGATAACGTATACTTAAATTCGAGTGAATGTTCAGACCCTTCTCTTCCTTCCCGTTGAAAATTCTATCTCGAATTGACTCCACTTCACGGTCCCCTATTTGTGCCTCTATAACTTTGCTAATCAAGGTAGGTTGCGCATTCAAAGTAAACAACGTTGCACTCTCACCGGACTCACCCAAGTGTAAATCAAACTTGCCGATGTCACCTAGCATAACCCATTTCTGAATGGCCACACTTGCCAAACTACTTACGGACTTCCGACTCAAGGCATTGGCCACTACATTTCCCTTCCCCGAATGATAGTGTACGGACTTCCAACTCAAGGCATTGGCCACTACATTTGCCTTCCCCGGATGATAGTGTAACTTGAAGTCATAATCCTCCATAAATTCCATCCACCTCCATTGGCGTAAATTCAAGTCTTTTTGGAAAAACAAGTACTTTAAGCTCTTATGATCGAAGAAAACCTCAAACTTCTCTCCATACAGATAATGCCTCCAAGTTTTCAAGGCAAAGACTACCGCTGCTAATTCTAAGTTATGGATGGGGTAGTTTTTCTCATGAGTTTCAATTGCTGTGAACCATAAGCCACAACCTTTCCCCCTTGCATCAAGACACAATCAAGCCCATCCCAAGACGCATCACAATAAACGGTGTAACCCAAATCTCTTTCCAAAATTATCAAAACTGGTGCGGTAGTCAGTCTAGTTTTGAGTTCTTGGAATGACCTTTTACAAGCCTCACTCCACACAAATTTGACACATTTTCTAGTCAATCTAGTCAAAGGTGCGGCTAGTCTAGAGAAGTCCTTTACAAAACGTTGGTAATACCCCACTAATCCTAAGAAACTCCGGATCTCAAAAATATTTTTGGGTTGTCCCTAATCCTGTACCGCATCTATCTTCAAGAAATCTATAGTTACTCCCTCTCTTAACACCACATGACCTAAAAACTTCACCTCGGTTAACCAAAACTCGCATTTTTCAAATTTGGCATACAACTGGTGCTCTTTAAGCAAATCAAGCGCTACCCGTAAATGAGCTTCGTGTTCCTCCTTGGAGGTTGAATAAATTAGGATGTCATCCACAAAGACGACCACGAAATGATCCAAGTATTCTCAAAAAATCCGATTCGTCAAATCCATAAAGGAAGCAGGCGCATTGGTCAACCCAAAAGGCATCACAAGGAATTCGTAATGGCCATAACGCATGCGAAAAGCTGTTTTCTAGATGTCCTCCTCTCGAACCCTCAATTGATAGTAACCCGATCTCAAATCTATCTTCAAAAAGCAACAAGACCCTCTAAATTGGTCAAACAAGTCATATATTCTGGGTAAAGGATACTTGTCATTGATGGTAACCCGATTCAACTTACGGTAATCAATACACAACCGCAATGACCTATCCTTCTTCTTTACAAAGAAAGCCGGCGCTCCCCAAGGCGATGTACTAGGGTGAATGAAGCCCTTGTCTAAAAGCTCTTGGAATTGAATCTTTAACTCATGCAATTCGGTGGGTGCAAATCTATACGGTGCCATGGAAATCGGTGCCGTGCCAGACATAAGTCAATGGTGAACTTGATCTCTCAATAGGGTAGCAAACTAGTAAGATCCTCGGGAAAGACATCCGGGTATTCACAAACTACCCTTGGCAATTCAACATGAGCCCCGTCACTCTCACTATCCAAGAGAGCTGAAAGGAGGCCACTAAGCTTGCTCCTATTACGAGGGTCAAAAACTACCGACAAGACCCTATCAACCCGGTCCCCCAGAAAATAAAAACAATCGCCACTCAAGGTGCACACCGTAACTCTCTGATGGTAATAATCACTCACAACCTTGTACGAAGATAACCAATCCATACCTAGGATGACATCAAAACTTGATATGTCTAGCAACACAAAAGCAAATGGAAGTCGATGCCCGGCAACCTCTATCTCACAACCACGACACCCCCTATCTAAGTAAACTGTACCCCCAACTGGTGACTCTACTCTGAGCGGAGACGCTAACTGTGCCACCTCTAACCCCAATGCAGACGCAAATGTAGTAGACATGAATGAACGAGACGCATACGTATCTATCAACACATTAACACACAACAAAAATACCTCTCACAACTAAGGATCCTAATAATAGCTCTGGCGTAGTAACAGCATATACGTGTCCCTATGGCCTCTGATTAATCTGCTCATCTCTCGGAGCATAGGCCTGCTGCACTAACTGTGCCGAAGTAGCTCCCTGATTCGCTCGTAAAGTCTCGGCTGAGTGAACCTGTTGGTGGCTCTGAGTCTGTCTCGACCTTGATACACCAAATGCGCCAGATGCGTCTCCCGACTGTAGGCAAGCTCTCTTCATGTGCCCCGGCTGACCACACTGGTAGCAAATAAGTCCTGGCCCTCTACTCTGAGACTGAATCTGGGATCGATTAGGTGGTGGTGGTGGTAACATCTGTTGTCCTCTTCCATTTCTGTGGGCATGAAAAGGCCTTGTGATCTGGTTGGCCACACTTGAAACAAGAGAAACCACTCGGTGCACTCTTCCCTGTGCCCGCATTAGGCAAGGGAAAGGTGGATCTAGACTGCTGTGGTTGGGATTGGGATGAAAAGGTGTTCCTGCTCTTCTTGTTGGGTCTATAGTCCCCCTGTGACCCTTGACCCCTAGACCTTGAACCCCGGATTCTCTTATTCTCGACCTCCACGGTAATCTCTACACGTGCCACTGCCTCCACAAGACAATCATAGTTCCGGATCATATTCCCAGCAACCTTGAACAAGATCTTGGTTCTCAACCTCTTTTCAAATTCTATGCAATGGCGTTCCTCCGTTGCCACCAACTCCGGTGCAAACTGGGACAAACTAGTAAAGGCTGCCTCAAACTTGGCCATGGATATGTTAAGTTGTTTGAGGTCCTGAAACTCCTACCTCAATCTCTCCCTAGCAGTGGAAGGTATGTACTTATCTTAGAAAGCCACCACAAATGCTTCATACGTCGGCTCTACCCGGCCCTTGGCGTACTTTCACCATTGGCCCGCATCTCCTTTGAGATAGTAACTAGCAAAAGTCACTCTTAGCTCATTGTCTTCGATGTGAAGCATCTCAAATGTCTTCACCATCTGCTCGAGCCACTCATCCGCTTTCTTGGGCTCAAGCCCACCATGGAATTCATCCAGCTTGGCTCACAAAAACTCTCTCGTAAGGAAACTCGCCTTTGTTTCTACGGCGTTCTCTCGGGCTTGGTTCTTCGCCCTCAATATGTTCATCGATTCCCTCAAAGCCTCTGCCATTTCTCGGGCTAGGGCCCCCATTGCGGCTTGACCTGCTTGCCTTACTTGCTCGGCCACATCGGCTTGGGCCAACCCTTCCGCTTGCACTGGAACCTCATGGACCGGTACTTCATGCACACCTTGGCGAGCTCTACCATGCCTTTCACCTCTACCACCACGGGTTTGACCCCTTCCTGACATCCTAAGAAACAAGATAAATGATTTAGCACATAATCCCAAATGTGCTCACAACTTGCCTCACACATTTGACCCTGACAAGTACATATATATCTCTATCATACAAACAATTTAATTTCACTCCACATAAGCACCTAGTCACGTAAGCACATATGGATTATCCCTTTGTGATGAAATTCGTCCAGTGAAAAACCAAGAATTCTTAGTAGAAAGGGTATTGATCAAGTACCCTTCTAATAAGACCTCAAGGAATTTAATAGGCGCAAATAACATCCCAAAAGTCCAATCTCATACCCATATAGTCACATAACCATGTTATCACATAGTCACAAAATACAAAGCATCTCCTTATCATGTGAAATGAACCCACTGTGGTATAACAACCACTTCTCACAAGCCCCAAGTATTCAAACCCAGTAGCTCTAATACCAAGTTGTAACGCCCCCCAAAAAAGAAAAAAAAGAAATACAATAGATATAATAATAACCAAGGCACTTAGGAGATACCGAAATTATCCCTAACACATTCCATTACATGATCTCAAAGTTTAAACAAAAATAATCCCACATGCGTTTATACATTTAATGAATTCTAGTACATGAATCTATAGCATGTAGAACATTTAATCAAAAATAAATAAATGCCCTCAAGGGGCTTACAAATTCCAAGGCCTAAGCCCGATTACACAAAAGATGGTTTCTCGAACCCACACATATATAGCCCTTGGCTTTCAAAAAAATATGGTCACAACAAAATAGAGCCTCGTGCCCTCAATGCATACGTCCACGCACTAATTTGGCTGATTCACCACGCCTTTTCCTGCACCAAAATCCCATAGGGGTGAGCATAAAGCCCAGTAGAGAATTCTTAACCAAGTATATACATTTTATGCAAGGCTTCTGATGTGAAATGCACATGCCATGCTATGCCTTTTAAAACAAAATCACTTTTGCTCATCCTTTAAAAAAAACATCATGTTCAATGATAACTTGCAATCTCAACAGTTCAAAATTTACAATTTGAATTCAAGGGGGTGGTAAATACGACTCAGGTAATCCCTAAGTTGGTGTCTGCAAGTAGGCATAACTACCACTACCAAAACCTCACTTTACCGGTTGTTAACTGGAAGGGAAGTGGTATCTCCTCCGCGCGTGTTTTCGGTCTTTCACCTCAGACACTCAGGCCAACTTAATCAATTTCATCTACACCTCCTATCCGAACTTATCAACGTATTTACCCCAAAACATTTCAATAAATTCCTTCCCAAACTTACCTTTCTCAATGCAAAAGTTTCCCAAGCTCAATTTTAAAATGTGTAATAATCAATTAAATGAATATGCAATGCAATAATTATCATTACTACATAACATTTCTACATCTTCAATTATCTCAACGATAGTTCAATATGATCAAACATGCCACTCATCTTTCAACACTACCTTGCATGGCAACTACATTTTCATTTAACCCATCAACAAGTGAACACATTTCACATTTCATGCTAATCCAACAATTTGTTACTTCATGACTTTGTCTACAATTTCAACTATAAATTTCCATCTCCATAATTCACACATTCCATGAAATTTGTCATTTTCTCAAATAGCAAAAGATATTTTAAATTTCAATCTTTCATTGTGACATATCAACAATAGACTAATTTCATAGACTCTTTACCCATTTCAACAAATCATAAATTTTAGTTTTTGGCTAAGAATAGGTATCTCTTCACTTTTTAGAAGGAAACTCACACAAAACATCTTTTCCCACACAATGAAGTTGAAACCCTCGAGGATTAACTTAGACAGTTGAGATTTAAACCCACTTTTGAAAATCCTAGCATTTATGAGCCAAAATCAAAACCTTCCTAATATCATCAAGAAAACCCCAAAATCAACATCAATGTTGCAAAAACATATATATAACTCAAAGAAGTCCCTACCTCAATCTTGTTGAAGGAAAAATAGATGAAAACCCTAAATTTTATGGTGTTGAACTTCGATCTCCACTGGACACAACGAAGCCCTCGAAGAGTTTTCCAACTTTGATCAAGAGACAAAGGTCAAAATGTTTATGGATTTGGAGAAATCAAAGATTTAGTGAGTGTTGATGTAGGAAATATAGAGAGAATGAGGAGAAAAGGGTTTTTAGAGAGAGAGAGAGAGAGAGAGAGAGAGAGAGAGGTGTACAAAATGATATACACTCAACCCAAGGAAGGAAGAAAAAGAGAATTTTCGAACTTAGCGTCTCTTGCACGTGTGCAGCGTGCTTCCCGTACGTGCGACCTTCATCCCCACACGTGCGACCCCTTCCCCCGCACTTCCACTCACGCACCTGCATATATTGCAGTGACCAATACAGAACTTCCCTTGTTTTCTGCACATGCGGCCCCATCCGCACGTACGGCTCAACCCTCAACCCAGAAAATTTTCTAGCTCAAGTGTAAAACCCCAGAATTCAACTTCAAGCCTCCCGAAACAAGTGGAACTCAGAATTGAAATTAATAGAGATTAAAATTTTGAGACATAGATTTCAAAAGTATTGAACCCAACGTGCACAAAAGAAAAGTAAGATGGGTTACGTACCCAGTCATCACAGCATTTTTGGCAGATTTTTTCCTTTGCTTGCAAGGTCGTGCCCGCAACTATTTTTGTCGTGCACACGAGGTTCTATGTCGCGCCGGCGAGGGGCCGCGACCAATTACGCCCTTCAGGTCTATTGGCTTAAGAGAATGCGTGGCTCACAGTGACTCATGATGTCACGACCCGCTCCCCGTACCCAAGGGTTAAGCATTGTGATGACCAGTAACCGAGGTTACCTCCAGCCAAATCTTTAAACAAATTAATAAACGCAAACGGAAGAAATATTTAAATAAGGGTACTAAAATAATCATTGGAGTTTCTATTTTTATTACAAAATATATTGATTAAAAAGGCCAATATTTACAAATATAATAAAAGTGCTTTGTGCCTACCCCACATGCTGGTCTTGACATGCCACCTGAAAGTGGTAAAAAAAACTATAAGCACATGGCAGGGTGAGAAATATTATACTAAGAGTATAAGGCATAAAATTCACCATGGATAATTAGTTGGGCCAAAAAGAACTTGATACATAACATACGGAAATCATTTGACGTATAGTTCAGATCATTTAACATGTAATACGGAAATCACTATACAACCATAACCACGGTACATCACTAAGTGCCAAGCACTACACTGGTAAATGGATCCACGACAAACACTGGACCACAAAGTGGTCAAACACTAGCTAATGGTTATTTAAGTCCCCCAAGGCGTGGGACTCTCGTGGTGGTACTCACAAAACATAATTGCTTATAAGGTCATAATCAAATTTTCTTTAAAATATAAACAAACATATCCATGGGTTTCCTTTTAAGCAAATAGGGTTCAGAAATAAAATCACGTAACTGAAATCTTTATAGAACATAACTTTTATTAATATACTAATAAACCATAACTTGTATAAAACAGATTTTGGTAAGTCAAAACATACGTAAAATACATTTTGGTGACTCAAAGTATAATATAACTCACTTTAACTTTAATACCTTACTATTTCTTTCCACTATCAAAGATCTTCTTAACTTCCACGAATTTTTCCTCTCTTTCCTCTATTTCTTTTCCTCTCTTCTTTCTTTCTTCCTTTCTCTTCCTTTTCTTTTTCTTTCTTTCTTTCCTAGTCTTCTTTTCTTTTTTTCCTCTCTCACGAAGTCAACTTCTTCTATTTATACAGATTATATTCGTGAGCCCCAAGCCAAGAAGCCACGTGCCACCTTCTTACTAGTTCTCTATTAATTCAAAGCTTATCCAAATTAACTTAATTATTTATTTATATTTTAGCCCCTAAATTTTTAATAATTATATTATTTTAAAAAATTACGCATAATAATATATAATAAATTATATATTTTCTGAACTGAAATTAAATAATATTACTATAAATTCTACAGAATAATTAAAAATCTGGGTTGTTACATGTGAAGGAGAGCGCGGTTACACGGATCTCACCCTTGATGTTCGCGGCTGCGACCAAAACACAACTTCAGGTCCTTTGTATGGAGAAGTTGCGTGGCCCGTGAGGAGCTGCGAAGGTAGGTCGCAATTTGGGATTCCGCTCTACACTTGCGATTATGTTTTTCGCACCAGCGATATTAAGTTCGCACCAGCGATGTGACTGACTATAAATATCACCCAAAAGTTAGAAATATCTACTTTTTGACCTCATCTTCTTTGCTTCTCTCTCCAAATCGCCATTTTTGGACTTGTGAGCTCTAAACACTTGGCTTCATCTAGTTCCACCCATTTCCTACCCCTAGTACTTAAGACTTTAAGGTAGAGCACATTGAGGGCTACATTTTTATCTGAAAATTTTGAGTTTTCGTCTCTATCGATTTTTGGGTGTTGCACTTTTCTCCCTTTTGCTTTGAGGTAGTGATTTCTTTAATGATTTGCATGTTTTTAGCCTTGTTATGTGTTATTTGGATAAATTAATACTTGGGAAGATTAGGGTTTGATTGAAGTATGTTTTAATGCATAAAGAGGTGTTTTCTTAAAGTTTTTCTTAAAAACCTTATTGTGTTGTTAATAATTATGACTGGTATTGGAAATTTTAAAAAATGGTCTTTAAAATGAGAAACTTTAATATTTTTACCAAAACCCTTGATTTGTGCCCAAGGTTAAGAAATAAAATTATGTGGTCGATAATCTATTCAGCGCACACATTGCTCCGCTTGTAACTTAGCAGGACGCATTGTGCCGATATCGTTTGCTTTTGTTCTTAACCATCCATTCAACACAAGGTATACATATGTTTGTGCAATGGTGGTGCACATAGTCGGTGGATAAGTCAAAATGCAATAATTCCTGTTTCGTTGTTTTATAGTTGTATTATTAAGTGCACACATTCGGCTAAGTAAAAGTGGACGAACAAAGTTATGTTGTTTAAGCGAGTACCAATTTATAAAAGATTAAAGTATTGAGAATACGAAAAACAATTTTGATGCACCAGAGAATATTTTCATTTATAAATTGACTTGTTACATGTTTTAGTCACTTTACATATGAAAATGGGCCCAACACATCTATTACAAAACACAAAAAACAAAAAACAAAAAACAAAAAACAAAAATACAAAACGTTATTACATAAAAGTTTAAACTAATCTATTCGGCCTCAGAGCTCTTGGGGTCGGACGACAACGACTCAACGTCCTCTACCTTAAAAGGAATCGGCATGTCAAACGATACTTGAGAAACAGCTAGGGCCTTTTGCCAACCATGTTTGATGCCTCTATTTTTCGAAGGCAAAAACTTGGTCGGCATATTTCTTGGTTGCAGCCATCTCTCCCTGCTCAAAGGCCTTTGTCGTCGCCGCTTGAGCTTCTGATAGCAGTTTCTATGCTTCAAGCAACTCAGCCTTTAAGTTCCCCAGCTTGTCCTTGGGCGCGTTCAGTGCTTCTTTAGAAAGCTTTGCCCTCTCCTCGATAGATCAACGAAGCAAATCAGCATGCTACACTTTTGCTTCCTCGGCAGAAGCTTTCTGCTGCTCTTCTTCGATCATTTGCTGAGCCGCCTCTGCCCTTTGGGTTGCGACCGCCGATTCTGTTCTTTGCCATTCAGCGGCCACCTCTGTTTGAAGATGATTGCTTAACTCCACAGCATTGTGAAGGTGGCGACCAATGTCGGAAATTCTTTCGGCAACCTGCAAAAGATATATTTTGTTAGGCGCCAGGTATTTTCAAACAAACAAAATAACCAAGGGACAAAGAATGGCACTTACCAAAATGGCTGATTGCGTAGCCAATGCAACCGACTGAGCATTAGATTCGGTATGGAACATCATCTTGTCCAATGGCAATGTAATCGAGGTCGCCATGCTTAGATCGATCGTGGGCTCCTTGATGGCCAAAGTGCCAGTCAAAATCAGAGCACCTTTGATTTTGGACGACACCTAGAACGGCGCCGTCAAATCATAGCTAGAAGCTACTTTAGCTCTTTTTATGGCAGGCCGCTTCGTTAGTTGTGGTAATTCGATAGGATGCTTGAAGCTAGCAGAGTCGGTAGTTTCTACCGACGTCGACGGGACCTCAACGAATGACAATGACGGTGGTTGCGCAGGTACTTCAACTACTGCTTGTTCGATAGTTTCTTTCGTTTGAACGATCAGAGTATCAACTGCTAAGTTGGTGTCAGCAGATGCCTTCTTTGATTTCACTCATTCGATATTCCTTTTTCTGGTAAGACGAGCAAGGAAAAAGGATTCACTTGCCATTTTTGCCAACTGCGAGCTAGGAAAATCTTCCAAGTTAATGAAAATGTCCTTCTCCTGACCCTCGAGATCTATTTGGATGGAGGAGGTCGCAAGCGTTGGGCTGTTGACTCTTTCCTCAGAGCCAATTTGATCAAAAGCTTGCTTAAGCTCCTCGTTCAAGTCTTCTACTTAACGAGCTTCCTGGTTATTAACAGCGTCCAACTCCACCTGTTTGGTATGCTTTTGCTTGGCTTATTCTTGCTCTAAAAAGTCGGTGATGTGTTCGACTTCCTGAACGCTTCGCTGCCTTCACTGGATGACGAATCCTCAACTCCTATCTCTCTTAAGTTGACAAAGTTGGGGAATACGAGAGCCGAGAGCTATTCCTCGCCTCGGGGAATTGAGATATGGTCAGGTACTGTGAATGTAGAGTAGGATGGGTCATATCTCAAGAGGATGTGGGCAACGCATCCCTGTCATTGAAGATTTGAATGCCTAGCCTATTTGTAGACGTCCCCGAACGTCCTGGGAGAAATCCCGTTTTGTTCATTTGGGCTTACTACAATTCGGACTCAAATTGTCACGGTTCTTAATCTAAACCAAAGAGTCCAAATCTGGCAAATCGTTTTGAAAAACAGATTTTATATAAAGAAGTGCTAAACATGGACTGCTTTGCCAAATACAGAGTCGCCACCTAAATATTTTATTTTGGGGAATTTAGGAAACCCTGACTCGTTTGCCTAAGGCCACGTGTCCGTCATCACTAAAGTTGCCTCGGCTCGGGAACTTCGGTACGATTGGGAAAGGTCAGCTATGAGCACCCCCTCTTGCCCGATCCGAAGATCAGCCTCTACTAACCATGATATCTTGTTTTGAAAACGTTATGTGCTCTTATTCCAGTTATTAGCCTAGATTTACTATGTGATGTGCACAACACAAAAGTATAGACTGGATCGCTTAATTTGGAACAAAGCATTGCATATCCGCTCGTTTGAAAGATGGTTTGAAATTTGCTACTCGTAAGTAGGTTAAAACACGGATTTCAACGAGTTGTTCCAACTCAAACAATCCAACCTTCACTCACAGAAATTCAGGCAGTTATATCATTTAAGCACATAGCCTCATGGTAAAGCATGCTAACATGGAAACACTCACACGCATGCAAGGATGCTAAAGCATAAAAGCTTACCGAGTACTCCGAGCCAAAATAGAAACTAGTTAGTAATCATATGCATGATCCTAGTTCATGTTAAGGTGGCTAATGCAACACATGCAAGATGCAACTACTATAGGCTCGGCTATTCTAAGATGGCATATGATGATGCTACAATTAACACGTATTCAACTTAGAATTGAAATACAAATGCAGTTAGTATGATGCGCCGAGCCCGGTGCGTGCAATATGAATGAATGTATGCAAACATGCTATCATAAGTATGCTAATAGAAACATGCCCTAAACTAACCATCGAAAGCTAGTAAATAAAAGGGAAGAAAGACGTGGGGTTGAAAAACATACACACACTCACGTACACTTATTACACAATTGCCCTCACTCGGAGGGTCCGAATAAATATTACAAAACAAATAAATAATTGACTATTCTAGCTAATTAAATATTACAAAAACTTCTAATTAATTAATAAATTAATTACAGAAAGAAGGTGGCCGCAGCCCTGCCTCGGAATGCGTGAATGATGCATGCTTGACTCGCCTTGCTCGGAAACTCGTACCATGCCACTGTTGCCTCTGTTTACACTGCCTTGCTCCTCTGAAAATTATGAAAGTTTCCAGAACTGCTTTGAACTTCATCTTGAGTGTTTTGGAGTTCCATTGGCCAAAACAAAAGGCCATCGGCCATGGGAAAAGGATTATCGGCCAAATCTTGTGTCATCGGCCGGACATTGATGGCCGGTCGGCACTGTAAGTGGCCGGTTGGCCGTTTCTTCCTGCAAAGCCCTATTTTGATAGCAGCAAAGGACAGGCAGTGCATGGTATGGGATTTTCAAAGCAATGTGTGCATGACCACTCTCCCAATCATGCTATAGACTCAAAGGAGTATGGCCCTCGATACTCGGGCCATCAATTGCACATTTCAATGCGTGATGGCCAAAGACACCAAGTTTGCAACTCAATGTAAATGTATGCAACAAAACAAATGAGTGCTAACGCCCTATCATGTTGAGATTAAGGGCATCGGCGACCAAGGGTTGAGACGTGTTTCGTCACTTTGAGTACGAACACTCCTCAACCCTCATGCTTAGTTTGACACCCCAAACCAAGCAAAATGCTATGCATATGTGCCATATACAATGCAAAGTGATGCGGCTAATGCAATGTAACGTGAGCATGCTAACTTTATGCAATGCAATGCTACCTATTCATGCAAGCTAAACAAATGCAATATGAACATGTCAAGCATACAACAAGACCATGTAATGCAACTAGCTAAACAACATGCAAACATGCGAACATGATATAATGTAAGCATGCAACCAATGCAATGCAACATGTCAAACATGCAAAGTATGCAAAGATGGACTTATACTAAAATGAGAAGGCCTCAGCCCACCCTAAAACAGTGGCCACAGTGCATGGAAGTGATGGACTAAACACCTTCAAATGTGCACATATGGAAGTCTAACACTTAGGCATGCAAGAAGTCAACTCTCAAGCGCATTAAGAAGAGACAAACATGGACAAATCACCAGTATAACGAGCTCTGAAAACATGTAAAAGACAATGCCAAATCCACTATGTTATGCAAGCAAGGCTTGCAACAATGACTAAAACTTGAAGCCAACAAAAGGGTACAAACCATGGCTATGTCAACCAAACCCCAAAGGATCAAAATGACCTAGAACAGTCCTAGGGCACTCCAAGACAAGACTAAATCATGCATGGACTATGGTTAAAACATGCCAAGAAAAGGGGCCCAAAACAAAGGGCATTCAAAGCCGCAAAATGGAGTATTACTCTACACCTACCCCAACCACTCATGGCATGGATTATGCAACCCAAAATAGAGTTTTAATGCATCAAAATACACCCAAAAACCCTCTGATATGGCAGCCCATATGACTTAAACAAAAGGCATGCACTATGACTCAAACATGGAGCATAAGGTCACATTTCTTCAAGGCATTGAAAGGATAACAAATGCAAGCATGTAAGCATAAAACATGGACTGAAATGACATAATAAGTGATTCCAAATCACTAAAATAGCCAAGGTAATGCATGCTAATGACTCACACACTCGATGCCAACATGCTAGAATGCAAAGGGACTATACAAATCATGAAAGGTGTGATCAAATCAACACCCAACAGACCTCAAGCATGATGAAACATGACCAAAAGCTTCACAAAGCTAGGCAAAAATATGCAAGCATGGTGGTCTAATGGCAAGATGCATTTCTAGGCAAAATGGAGGAATACGAGGCAAGTATATAATGCATGAAAGGGGCCATTAATCCGACCAAAAACAGAGGCATATTATGAGCTAATAACACCCAAAAACCTCTGAAATGGAGCCAAAGACAACTAATCATGCATGCTACCCTTATGAGCCAAAAATATGAACAAAGGAGAGACAAAGGGAGGAGGGTGTCCCTCCCCTATGCAAGACCTCAAAATCTCTTCTTCACCACTGAAAATCCCCTGGATTTCAGTGGTGAGAAGGCCAATACACTAGGATTCCCGAAGCTCAACAAAGAAAGCACAAAAAGGGCCAAACAAGGCCTAAAAGGGAGAGGTCGACCCCCAACACCAATGTGACCTTAATGAAGCATCTTAAGCATGCAAATACAAGACTTTTTTCAGTTATAAACAGAGTCTAAAACAGCATGCAAAGTGGGTTAAAAACTAGTACAAGAATGGGGAATATAAAGCAAATAGTGTTACCCTTGAAGAGCAGCAACCTCAGTCCCCTCCTTATGATAAAAACCAGCTCAAAATTCCAAGAACAACCTCTCAATACCTCCACAACTGAAGTAAGGTGTGATACTAGGTGACTTAGTGCGAAACTAAGACCAAAACACACTTTTAGGCCCTCTAATACACACAAAATGAAGAGAGAGAGGGAGATATAGAGAGAGAAGGTGTATATAACAGATATTTGTGATATTAGGTTTGGTTTTTTGCTGAACTTCCTCAAAGGAGGAGGGAGGCCTCCTTATATAGACAAACAAAGGTGCTAAGCTTCCAAGAGAAGCTAATCAAAAGGGATCAAGGCTTCTTAAAGAAGCTAAGGCAAAGGGGCCACGACTTCCTGAGGAAGCTGAGACAGGGGTTCAAGCTTCTTGAGGAAGCTAAGACAAAGGTCCAAGCTTCCTCAAGAAGCTAGGCCAAAAGGGTGCAAAGGGTGCAACTCCTCCATACACGTGTATGGAGGACAAGTCCGTGCACTCCAGCTGGCACAGCTGGCATGCACCATGCCTGAAAAAGGCAAAAATGAGGTATCGGCTAGAAAAGGAGTCCATTGGCCAAATATATGGTCGGCCGACCACACAAAGAGCCGATCGGCTATCACCAATGGCCGGTGGAAAGAAAACAAGGCCGGTGGGTACCAGGGATAGCTAACAAGCTATTCTCTACCTTCAGGTGCAAGAACCAAACAAGTGTTAGTCCAACCAAGCACAAGACAGTCGAGTTGAGAGATCCTGAGGCAAGGCGCGTAGCCGAGACCTCCGAGAACTCAAAACGAACACAAACATGGATGATCACTGAGTGTTCAAACGGTGACATCCAAGTCTTGAGGACGGTCAAAAATTGGGTGTCTACACTATTCAAGAGCGGCCTTGACCTAATCTAGGACGGCTTTGTTCTTGAAGGTGAGGGACTTCTTAAGATCATTGCCTGCAAGAGATGAAAATGATTAGCCTATGGGTAAGCCGATTAGCAAAGAACTAAATATAAACAGAGCCACTTGGCCACCTGGTTCACCCCTCTGCCTAGGCACAAAGTTTGAGTGTTCCTCTCCTTCGTCGAATTCCCAGTTGCCCCGAACGACAACCATCACGTCATCCAACCTTTTACCAGAGCTGGCAAGCATGGTTACTAGGTGGTGGTCGGTGTATTTGGCTCTTAAAAAGTAACGCCTTTGTCGACCAGACAATTTGGCAATGACATAACAATGTCGAATGACAGAAATTCCTATGTTTAAGTTTAGTCTGTAGTTCAACTCTACTATGCACGTTACTATTTGGTAAAAATTTACATTGGGTTAAGAAAAAAGGAGGCCCCAATAGTTGAGAATGGTCCTAAGGAAATGATAGAGAGTGAAACAAACTTCATCCTTAGCAATTGCTAGTAGAAGGAAGACAATGGTGTTAGTGTCAGCCCTCTCCATGCTCAATTTTGCATTCCCAACGAGGGTCAGTTGAACATCATCAGGGACCAAAAAGTACCGACGGATGGCGACGACCCTATCCTCAGACAATAGGGCTTTTAGGTGGTTGGCCATAAAGCAAGAGGAAGAGGTAACAAAAGTAGAATGGACCAAAAATCTCGAGAAAAAAACGAAATAAAGAGTTAGGCTAAGAGGACTTACAAGTTGAAGTAAGGAACTCGTGAACAATAGAGAGAGAGAGAGCAGAGGGAGCATAGCAATTAGAAGTAAGAAGTTGAAGATGGAAGGTTAGGAGGACGCCAGCATAAAGACCTTTTGGAAACATAAGGGCGAAAGGTTTTCAAATCGCATTAAATGAATGGAAATCACGAAGAGGCAAGAAACTGCAATCATTTCACATCACATCCCATCTGACATATCAACAATAAAATAGTGTGCCCATCACACACCCAAATTTCTAGGCGCAAAGTATAACTAATTTTGAAGTATGTGAATACAGCCTAAAAAAGAAGCCAAGCACGCAGCCCACTATGAGTTAATCTGGTGTTTAGGGGGCAATTGTGGGAGCTGAGTAATTGTGGACCAAATAAGGCCAAAGCCCATTTAAAATGGGCTGAATAGGCCAAGCCCGCTAGATTGTGTTTGTGCCGAATAAATGTTCGATTGAGCATGAAAACGTCAGGGAGCGCCAAATCACAGGTACTTGTGCTGAATAGAAAAGACGAATATGTCAAATGAGTTGGTATGGACCGATCGAGTGGGATCAAAATGTCCCTTTCAAAGAAGTACAGTAGGGGGATGGGCACTGACAAGATGATGATGAAGGGCTAAGTTGCATGGAGTGAAGATCGAGGAGAGTGACTCTATAAAATGAGGAACGAGGCTGGAGAAAGAGGTATGTAGAAAAAAAGGATCTTGAACCTCAAGAAAGCCAAAAAAATACCACCCGTTCTACAAAAACTGATTTGTCCGTCGGAGTGCTAATTCCGACACTACCATTTGGAATTTTATTCTTATTTTAGGTCATTGCTGGGAAGATTATCCAAGGGCTCGTTCAGATCGAAGAAGTATTCCATATCTACTTCCACATGGACACGCATGTGGTTACTATCCTAAAATCATTATTCCTCCTCATTGAAGGTATAATCAGAGTATAACGATTCCAAAATACAACCCAAGCACTCACACCCTTTCTCTTTCGATATTCATGCCGACCAGAAGAATATGAACAAAATCACGAACTAATATCGTTAAAAAATACACAAAATATATAAAGATAAATCTTAAAAAAAATCCTTACTTAGTCTTTCACATGTGTTGAGTATGTAAAATCTCCATCACTCCCTTAATCACATGTCAGTGTATATATAGATGAAAGGGTTAAAGCTCTATTAATATATATTCTAAAAATTGTATAATTACAATAATAAAATCTAAAAATAACTTTGTAACGGAAATTATTAAAACCAAATATTAATGTTATAATGATTAAACAAAATAAGTAGAAATAATGATTTTATTTTTATTAAAATTCCAATAATGTATGATAGAGTATAATGGTTGTTCCTCAAACTCACTCATAGAATGACCATTCCATTTTAATAATGAATAGTGATTTCATTTATAATATATTTTTAATTAATTAAATATAAAAATAAATATTTTAATAAAATAATTATTTTATTGTAGCGAACAAAACATTACCTTAATAGACAAATGATGTCCATCTTAACTGTAACGTTAGACTTCTATTTCCAAGTATTGGATCAAAGGAATACAGGCATACACACACTTAAAAAATAAACAAAAAATTAAAGTTCAATTGTTTATACTATAATAAAATATGAGTGATTATTTAGAGGTGTTGGAGTATTGTTCCATATTATTTATTACTTAATATTTATTAAGTTGTTCTCAAGAAATCTAAAAAAAATATATTAAATTTTACTGTTTTAATTAATAATATCAAATTAAAACATCACATAATATTGTTTTATGAAAAAAAAAATAATAATAATTTCTCATAAAACACAGTGGTTGAAGAGTTAATGTCAGCATCACAGTAGTTACTCGGAAGTTTATATCACTCTGATAGTCTTGACAATTTTGATAGGGTTGTAAAACGTTAGTGGAACTAAGGATTGAATTGTTTAAATTTAGTTTAATAGTTTAATGAATTTTAAAAATAAATGTATAGTTAATTTTAGATGAGTTTTAATTTAATTAATTAAGAGCTAAACTGAAATAGTATAATTTTTTTTTATAATATATTATGTAAAAGTTATTAAGTTGAGCTAAAAAAAATTAAAACTTTTTAAAATATATTCAAATTTAACTTGTTTAAATACAAATCAAATTAAAATAATATGATTTCTTTTTCACCTTTACTTTCTAGCAATGGCTTTTAAAGCTCGATATCATTGGATAATTGACTTTTCAAGCTCTCTCCCAAAAAATAAATAAATAAATAAATTCCCATTCAGGAACCCAAAATTGCCCCATTTATGGCTTTCGTGAAAGCACAAAATTTAATGAATACTCAAACTTTAAAAAACGTCCTTAAGTAATTAAGCAATTTACATAAATGTCCTTCGGCAAATTACAGTTCTACAAATAATTTTTTTCCACAAAATACCAAATGCCTAGAATAACAATTAAACAATTAATGTATATAATAATGGTTTTAAATATCAGCCAGTACGTTATTGGTGTTTTCAAACTCCATATTGTTATTTACCGAGATACTGACTGATGTTATTCGATACATATTTATATTTTACAATATCACAGATATACATATCTTGATATCACTATTTGAAATCATATATGATGTGTACAAGGCCACAAAGGCCATGAATCACTATAAACAACCCAAGCCCATCGCTTGGAGTCCAATACATAACCCAGCTGGTGAGGTCCAGAACAGCTGGAATCCAACATGGCATAAAGAGCCAATGACATTCAGACACGTGGCAGGTGAAGGATGAGCCACATCAGCAGACAAAGATCTACAAAGTTATTGCCACTGCACATCACCATTAATGCAGCCCATCACAGCATTTATTATGACAACACCTCCCTGTTGGAACAGGACCCCCTTACCCTGAACAAGGTAAGCTACAGCATAGACTTTCGGTGAGGAGGGCATATCGGAAGGGACAGCGAAATGATTACCAAAGGATATAAGCAAACGTTGAAGACAAAAAGAAGGTTAAGCTTTCTATCTCTAAACTCTCCTTACACCCTACTTCTCATTCTAACTTGCTCGTCGGAGGATTCACTGGGGGACGACCCCGTTCCCTGTTGGACTTGTTTGCAGGTAATCCGGAGGGCTTAATCAACTGGACGTGGACACTGAAGAGCTTGGACTTGTCCAACCCATTCACCTGGACAAACTGTATCATCAGTTGGCGCCGTCTGTAGGAAAGTGTTTGCTCCGCGCGTCAGTTGTGCTCATTGTCGTCGGAGACCCAATCCCAACAACCTTTTCCTCCTACCCATCAAAGTGTATGGTCACGACTAGATCCATGGCTTCTCATAATAATGCTGCCGACAATTAGGCCGACCCGCCCAATCCAAACAACCCACCGTAGTATTTTATTGAGCTTAGCAATAGCATTAACCGCATGGCTGAGCAAAACCAGGCCCTGATAAATGCTTTACTCCAAAGAAACCTTTCGATGCCTCCACCACCACCTCCAGATATCCCACCCAACCAAGAAAGAGCCCCGAGCCATACTGTTTCGTAACCCTATCCACCAAACCTGGAAGGTTTGCAACCTCCTCCTCCACATATAAATCTACTACCTCCAACCCCACGCCTGTCAGTCGTGGTACCAGCCCCTGAAGGGAAAGCCAGCAGCGTCCAGCCCCCATTGGCTAACCATGGTGATAACATTCCCCACTGGGATGCTGAACTCCGAGCAATGAAGCTCCAACTTCAAGGGGTCATGCAGAACATTCAGCATAAACCCTCTACCACGGCAAACTCACCATTTGTTGCCTCCATCCAGGACAAACCTTTGCCCGCCAAGTTCAAGATGCCCACTATTGACTCTTTTGACGGTACAACGGACCCAATCGACCATCTGGAGACCTACCGAACCCTCATGATCCTCCATGCCTAACGAGATCATGTGTCGGGCTTTTCCCGTGACATTGAGGAGGTCAGCTTGACTGTGGTTCAGTCAATTACCAGCAGACTCTATCTCCACTTTCCAGCACCTCAGCAACTCCTTCCTTAGCCATTTCATTGGAGCCCAGCGCCAATGCCGCCCGGCAACCCAACTCCTCAACATCCGTCAGACCGAGGGGGAGTCGCTGCGTAGTTTCGTTACCCGCTTCAACACCGAAGCCCTGCAAGTAGCAGAAAACGATGACAAGGTCATCCTCACGGCTTTCATGGCCGGGCTATGATCGTCCGATTTCCTCTTCTCCCTCTCCAAAAACGCCCCAACCTCTATGGCAACCCTGCTCTCCAAAGCCTAGAACACTTATTACAAGTCTCAGCCAGACCGAGCATCACTCCATAAGTCTCTGCCAGTCCGACCGTCAAAAGCCTCAGCCAGATTGAGCACTAAAAGCCTCAGCCAGACTGAGCACTAAAAGTCTCAGCCAAACTGAGCACTAAAAAAGCCTTAACCAGACTGAGCACCAGAAGCCTCGGCCAGACCGAGCACTAAGAGCCTCTGCCAAACTGAGCATGAAGTACTCAGCTTGCCTGACAAGTCTTAGCCAAACTGAGCGCCACAATTTCAGGGTCAGACTGAGGTTATTTTCTTCTCAATCAAACTCCCACAAGTCAGCCTTCCTCCTCACAAACCAAGCCTCACTCCATAAACCACTAACCTACTTGAGCAGTGTGACAAACGCAAACTTGTAATTTTATTACATTTTAAATTTCGCTCTGCATTGAGGAGTTCCTAACTTTACTTTGCATTGAGTTTTTATTACAAGTTCAACTTCACTCTGCATTGTTACAAATTCAATTTCACTCTTCATTAAGGAGTCCTTAACTTTACTCTACACTCAGTTTTTATTACAATTTCAATCCCACTCTATCTTGAGGAATTCCTAAATTCAGTTGTTATCATAAGTTTTTATCACAAGTTTTCATCCATTTCAGACGCATAAGCAAAAACAGTCAAATGCAAAACACAACTGAAATTTTATTTATTCACAACTTTGTACATAAGTTCATTACAGCAATTCAAAAAAAAAAAAAAAAAAAAAAACAAACAAACAAACAAACAAAACAAAACAAAAACAATGTCTGTGCCAAGTCTTCTTCTTCTTCTTCTCTAGTTACTCCTCCTCACTGGAGATGAGATCTTCTTCTTCAATACCCTAATCCAGGAGGGTTTGGGCCACATCGTCCTCACCAATTGTTACACTACTGAGGTCTAAGTCTGGGAACAGTTCTTCAGCTCTACGTTTGAACATTTTCCAGCCACTGTCCCAGAACTTAGCTATTTCGTATTTGTAGAAGTCTGACTGCTGGAAGCTCTCAATAACTTCTGCTTCAGTTCTGCCTCCAACGGTCGTCCTCGATGGGCCCGCCCCCCCAGATTCTTGCCTAGCCAAGCTACTGGTGACCGCGGCGTCAACTGCCATCTGAAATTTAGCAGACCCTTTGAATTGCTCCACTGTTGCGACGCACAGATCGGGGTAAGTCGTCCTCGTAGAGGCTGCCTTCGCCCTCTCTTTGTCCAGCTCCTTCTGCAGGGTTGCCCTTTTAGACGCAGCCTTAGCCCTCTCCTCTTCCAATTCCTTCTTCAGGCTCTCATTTTCCTCCATCGCCTTGGCTCTCTCTGCTTCCAACTCCTTCTGAAGGCTCCTCCTCTCCTCTACTGCCTTAGCCCGCTTGCTCTCCAACTCCTTCTGCAGATCGCAAATCTTCACATCTACCTCATCTTTCTGCCTGACCAGCTCTTCATTACTGCTCATTTCCTCTTCATGGCGTTCGACCGTAACTACGCAGGCTTTTTGGGCCTCATCTAACCTCTTCTGCTTGCCAGCCAGTTGGAACTCGAGCGACACAACCTGGCGGCGTGTGTTCTCCAGCTCCACCTTAACCGCTTGCAGATCAGCGTGGGCACTCTCCCAACTTGCACTCTCTTTCTTTAACTTTGCAAGCTGAGCCTTGGCCTCATCTGCCTTAAGTTTGGCAGCCCTTGCCTTCCTCAGCAGAGCCCCCTGCTAAGGTGGTTATCTCCATTTGAGCGGAGCATAACCCCCTCAGTAGTCCAGCCTCGTTGAATCTGGATGCCGAGCGCAAGGCTGCCTCTTCTACAATCCCTACTAGGCGGTTCGGTGCTGGGCCTTCTTCTCCTCGGCCGCCATCAAGACGAGCATGGTAGATCGTCAGAGTCGACCGACTCTCCTTGGGGTACAGAACCCCCCTGGGGCTGTTCTTTCCTTCTTGGCCCAGGCCCACATACCCCATCTTCTACTTGCCCTTCAGGGGCGGCCCTCGCGACCCCTGCGGCGATCGCCGCCACTACTGGCACCACTTCCATGCTCTTTGAGGCAATGTCCACCACTTCTGGGGCAACTAACCTTCCTAGGGTCTCCTCCACTTCTCCCCCCTCTGCCTCCTTGGCAATACTGGTCTCCTCTACTCTCGCTTCCCTCCTCCTCTTCTGGGCAGGCTCTTCTTCACTCCGCATCACTCTCTTCTTCTTCTTCACCACGCCCAACACCTCCATCTCCTTTAATGACCTCTCATTCAAAGGGTCTATTGGGGGCGGTCGTGGCACAAATTCACCTAAGTCTTTCCCCTCTAAGGGTTTGGGGCGAGGTCGAATCCTCTCCCTTGCAACTGGTTTTGGCGGTCGGTCGGCCTGAGACTCTTTGAATTTTTGGGCTTTTGCAAGGATGGTCTGATCCTCCACCTCTTGAGCCCTCCTCCTTGCTTCCAACTCCAATTGGTCAAGGTCCCCCCTGCTCGGCTGTGGACCCAACCCTGTCTCAAATAAAGCAGACGGCTGAACGAGCTCGTCCCATCTGGCCCCTTCTTTCTCCCTCCACTCCTTTACCCTCTTCACCCTCTGCTCTGCTGCTGCTCCCAGCTTTGGCTCCATCGACTTGGTAGGCACCTTCCAAATGGTGCACACTCCAACTCCTCCACTGGCAGACACATAAAACCACCGTGGTCTCCACCCCTTGATCGATGACGGCAGCCCCGCCACCATCCCTTTACCTGCTGTTGCCTGCAGAGTGACCCAAGTCTTTTGTTGCCCTGAGGCCTTGTAGCATGCGAAGAATTCGTCCACTGTCATGGCCGCCCCTACGTTCGCCTTCGGCTAGACACTTGCACAAGACAGCAAGATCTTCCTCGCATTAGGTATTAGTTGGCCCGGCGCCACCTCCAAACGATTTAGGACATCTACTACCACCTGTGGCAGGAGTAGCCTCAGTCCTCTTTTCAATGCCTCCTCATAGAGGGCAAACTGCCCTGGCCTGGCATCGGATGGCCTCTCCGTCGACATCGGCAACGATAACTCTATTTCGGCAGGCACCTGGTATTTTTCACGGATAGCCTCCAAATTCGCTATAGTAACCGTCAATTTATCTGCCTTTGTATGCCAATGATCAGGTTCTGCCTGGTTGATTGGCTTTGGAGCTGCTATCATGGTGGAACCGTGGGATCGTACGAATGACTCCCCCACTCTCTCCATCCTATATTGCTGCGCTAACTCCACAGCATCATCATCGCCAAGTGGATCTACCCTGACATTTGCAGTTTCTTCTTGGGCCATTTCTAAGGTGTGTCTGCGAATCGCTTCGGAGACAGGTGCAAGGAAATCGAAAAAGTGTTGCAGAGGTGTATTGTGAGCAATAAAGGAATTCACACTTGGAATATTTTGATTTTTCGTAAACAAGTAGGTGAATCGAATAATGCCAAAAGTCCACGGTTTGCCCGTATTCCAAGGATCCTAATTAATTTTTGCCAGTTTGAAAACTTTTCAAAATCATCCGCTAAAACTGTCTTTTCAACACCCATAATGACCTAACGTTTCATTTCTGATCCAACGCCTAATCTCCCCTCCCTCCCACGGGATGTTGCCACGTGTACGACCACGATCCACTGTCTCCTCCTCTTACCCTGTCCTTTCCACTTCAAATCACCATGTGACACGCTGCCTTTTGAGCCCCACGCCCCTCCACCTCACCCTTCGCAGTCGGCCCTCCTCATGGTCAGCCCTCCTACCCAACCAACCTTCGCGGTCACCTTCTTCACGGTCGGCCCTCTCGCCCGGCCAACCTTCCTGGTCGCCCTCTTCACGGTCGGCCCTCCCGCTCGGCCAACCTCCATGGTCGCCCCTCTTCATGGTCGACCTTCTTACTCGGCCAACATTCACAGTCAACCCCCTTCGCGGTCGGTCCTTCCACTCGGTCACCCCGCACGGTCGGACCACCTCCCAGTGGGTTCACCCACTCGGTCACCCCCGTCGGTCGACCTCCATACTACCACTCCCTACCACCCTCACCTTCTTCATTACTATTCCCTTCGCTGGACTAAAGCTGCACTCGGGAATGGGGAACTACTAATGTGTACAAGCCTATAAAGGCCATGAATCACTATAAACAACCCAAGCCCATCGCTTGGAGCCCAATACATAACCCAGCTGGTGAGGTCCAGAACAGCTGGAATCCAACATAGCATAAAGAGCCAATGACATTCAGACACGTGGCAGGTGAAGGACGAGCCACATCAGCAGACAAAGATCTGCAAAGTTATTGCCACTTCACATCACCATTAATGCAGCCCATCACAACATTTATTACGACAACACCTTCCCGTCAGAACAGGACCCCCTTACCCTAAACAATGTAAGCTACATCATAGACTTTCGGTGAGGAGGGCAGGTCGGAAGGGACAGTGAAATGATTACCAAAGGATATAAGCAAACGTTGAAGACAAGAAGAAGGTTAAGCTTTCTATCTCTAAACTCTCCTTACACCCTACTTCTCCTTCTAACTTGCTCGTCGGAGGGTTCACTGGGGGACGACCCCGTTCCCCGTTGGACTTGTTTGCAAGTAATCCGGAGGGCTTGATCAACTGGACGTGGACACTGAAGAGCTTGGACTTGTCCGACCCATTCACCTGGACAAACTGTATCATCAATATATATCTTTTTAACATTGCTATTCTCTTGGGACAAAAATGTTGAAATCACGAGAGGAATCCGATTAAAAAAAAGAAAAAGAAAAAAGAAGGATTCATATATATACAAGTTAAGATGTTCCAATTGTGTTCCATCCTTTTTGTGGATGATTTTGAGCCAAAGCATATTCTTCTTCGTCTTCAAACATTCGTAAAGGAACAAACTGGGATCTTCACCCATCTCTATCAATAGGATCCCTATGTTAATCTTATATTTGTAATTGACTTTTTTGTCTATATGTTTTGTGTTGCTAAAATGTTCACAACCCTATGGTATTTTGCTACACTTGCCAAATTTAAGTTTCAGAAATGTTTTTTAGCCCAAAAATCCCCAACCTGAATGCCCCGATTTTCAGAAGAGAGAGAGAGAGAGAGAAGAGAGGGAGAAAGAGAGAGACAGAGATCGGGGAAGAGGAGGAAGAGAAGAGAGGGGAAGAAGCTCGCCGTCTCGGCTGGCCACCCGGCCGCTTGCGATGTCGCCTCGTCTCCGCCTCGCCTCCGCCAGCTCCTCCTTCACCCCGCCTCCGCTCCCCCTCCCCCTCCCCTAGTTTATGGGCCCCCTCCCCCTCCCTTTCCCCCTCATCTTCTCTTCTTCTTCTCTTCTCTTCTTCCTCCTCCTTCTGTGTTCTCTTCTTCTGAAATGGAAAAAAAAAAAAACACGAAACGACGTCGTTTCGTCGATTAGGGGCATTCGGGGCCCTTAGATTCGAGCTCTCAACCGGGACTGTTTAAGTTTTATGGAAAGTTTATTGTCTTTTGCAGGTGTCTAGCTCCAGCTCTGGTGACCAAAAAAACAAGGTTATAATAGAGCATCTATGATTATATGCTATTTTACATGTCATCGTTTTTAAGTTCGAGTTATGTCATATGTTGACAGAGCAATCCAATTGGACTCTAGTTATCTTGTATCTTCTTATATGTTTTTTGTTGATAATTTACTTGAATAAAGCTTGGGAGCTCGAAATCGAGCTCCCCCGAATCCCCCGAAATCAGTTTCAGGAGGGAGAGAGAGAGAGAAGATCGGGGAAGAGGAGGAAGAGAAGAGAGGGGAAGAAGCTCGTCGGCCGGCGTCGCCTCGCCTCCGCCCCGCCTCCAGCCCTCCCCCTCCCCCTCCCCCTCCCCTTCTCTTCTTCTTCTTCTCTTCTCTTCTCTTCTCTTCTCTGCGTCTGAAATGGAAAAAAAAAAAAAAAAAATACGAAACGACGTCGTTTCGGGGGATTCGGGGGATTCGGGGGAAGGGGATTCGAGCTACCAATCACAACTGAATTTACTATATGTCATTTTCAAAATTTGACTGAATCTATTCCATGGTTATCATATTAGCCGGTCAATAAAAGTGTAACAAGACTCGTCACCCCAGTGGTGGAGGACCGGAGGGTGACGTGTCCTTTTTGGATTTTGAAATTTTTTTTTGTAAACATAGAGAAAATATTTTAAATAAAAAATTATAAAAATATTATTTGAATGAAATGTCAATGATATTTTAAAAATTATGAGAACAATAATGATTATTTTGATTAAAAATGAAGAAACTGCTATAAATAAACTATATTAGCTATGAAATGTTTTTAATGTAACAACGATGTCATTATTAGTGATATGCAAATATAAATAATCTCACTATAAAGATATGAAATTTATTAGATTGTTAGTTACATTTGACATATGATGTTTACTTTCTATGTGTTTATTTACCATTAGTAGATGATATCACATATCAATGATAACGTAGTATTACCATTATATTGAATTTTTAATCAAATTTTGTATCAAAAAATAATTTATCATTATATAATTTATTTTAAGACTTATATTCATATTTTTTTTTGTATTGTCCATGATACACTAGTTACAAATAACATTCAGCTTGTTTGTTTTTAGTTTTCAGAAAATTCTAATTTTTTTATTTTTTATATTTTAATGTTTTGAATGATTTTTTTAAATATTTTAAGTATTTTTTTTAATTTTTAGACACACCTAACATAAATACACTTAAAAAGTATAATATTTGTGAAAAAAATATTTTAAAAATATATTAAATACCAAAAAATAAAAAAAAATATGAAAATTCGGTATATTTTTGTGTATTTATTAATTTTTTTAAATATTTTTTCACAAATATTTTATTATTTAAATATATCTAAATAAGGTACATTTAAAAAAGTAAAAAAATTACTTAAAATTCAAAAAATATTCACTGAAAACAAAAAAATATGAAAAATAAAAAACTTAGTTTTCAAAAAATTGAATTCAGAAAACTGAAACCAAACACACTGATTATTATTATTTTTTTTATATTTCTTGAAATCAATCGTAAAAACTTGCGTGAAATATTTTTATAAAAGTTATTATAATTAATAAGTGCCCCCTCTAATTTAATTTTCTGGCTCAAACACTGCTTCACCTTACATTTTAATTTAATTAATTATTTTAGTACAACAAAAATACATACTCTAATCTAGATCAATGATTTGTGATAAAATTTACACATGACATTTCCATGTAGATAAACACACTAGGATCTAGGTTCACGCAATGCAAGTGTTGATAACTGAATGTGTTATGATTTTTGATTTGTTGATTTTACTTTTTATTACAGAGTAACTGCTAGGTGAAAATAAAATATCTAGGAAAATTAATGTTGTTCTGAATTTTTTTGAAAATTGAAATTGAATGACAAAGGTTCAAAATCAAGTGAATTATGTGTTTTTATATAATAATATAGATATTTTGCAAAAAAATAAATAAATAAATAAATAAATAAGAAAGAAAAGGATTAGACATTGGTGTTTGTTCACTGATGAGGTCGTTCTCATAGATGAAATTAAGAAAAAAAATTAACATTAAATTTTAAATATGGAGAGACGAACTAGAGTTAAAACAATTTAAAATGAGTAAAAATAAAAATGAATATATAGAATGTAATTTTAGCGACAAGAGAAGTGGAAACACAAACTATATTATCCCACAAAAGAATTGTTTAGATTACCGAAATGGGATTTATAATGGCCCATGAATTTGGACATGAAGGCCAAGTTTAAATTTTAATTTAAAAGAAATCTAACCCCTTTCTTATATATTCTTAATGCTTTTTTTTTTTTTTTTAAATATTAATTCCAAGCTTGTATTTTATTTTTATTATAGATAGTGTTTGGGTTTTTTTTATTATTTAAATTTTTTTATTTATAAATAATAAATGTGTAGTCAACAATTCCAATTTGGGTGATGAAAAAGGTATTAAAAAAAAAAAGAAAATAAAAAATTTAATCTAATCCTAGAAAGTAAATCTTGATAAGTTTGTTACAAATAATCACAAAATATAACCCCAAAAAAAAAAAATTTCAATGAAAGTTCGACAATGAACAAATCAATAATATTTCAAGAAAAATTAAATGAATTAGTAATATTATAAACTGAAATCAGGGGTGGAACTGTGTAGGGGTCTCGAGGGGCCTCAGCCCCTTCCGATATTTTATAATTTATTATTAGATTTATATTTACGTTTTCGTAAAATATATAATGGGATGATCTCTTCAGTTTATAAAATTTATTTTACTAACTTTCTATTTCATTAATATTTCACAATGTATAATGAAAATGATCTCTAATTATTTTATTTTTAAATAATAACATCAATTTTATCAAGTCAATTTTATTAATATAAGAGGTATATGTCACTTATTGTTTTAACTTTAAAAATAAAATGGTATGTATACTCTTTTATGAGTAACGCAAGAGAATTTAAAATTTCACTCTTAAATTCATTCACAATGACATGGTAGGTATTGAGTATTGATTTCTAAACAATCAACTAACATATAATATTGGATTTAAAAAAAACTAACATGTAATATTCAATATCATTAAGTGTAAATTTAAGAATTATGTTTTGGGAGTTTTAAGCATTTTTTACTTCTTATTTACTAAATTATATTAATTGATAAAATAGCTTAAGACAATGATTTAACCAATTGTATACTGATATCTAATAGTTCAAAACTTTTAAAAATTACAAAAATTATTTGTGAGATTTATTTAGTTTTTTCGTGAAACACTTCTTTCACAACATTTATATAAGAAATTATATTCAATTAATAATGTATCAAAACTAATTCAGTATTTTTTATACATATAAAATGGCCCATTCTGGACAAATATCATGATTCTGCCCTGATTGAAAGTGATATATTAATAATATTGGAATATAAAGATTTAACTAGTAGTTTACATCTTGAAAGGAAAAAAATAAATAAGTAATTTAAAAAATTATTATTTTTAGGTACATTGGAAATAAATTTTCAAATTTATTTTTTAAATGATTAAGAAATATAACATGCCTCATTAAAGTGATCGCTTACGCTATGTTTGGTAACTTAGGAGAGAAAAGAAAAGAAATGATTACTTAAGTAATAAGAGAAAAGAAAAGAAATGAAATGATTGTAATTTCTCTCCTTTTTGTTTGGATAAGTAAGAAATAAAAGAAAAGAAATGATTGTGATTTCTCTCATTCTTGTTTGGTTAGATTTCATTAAGAGAAAAGAAAAGAAATTATTTCATGTTATATTACCAAAATAACCTTTTTATATTTTCAATCATTTTATTTCTTTTATTTTTATAGGGGTAAAATTGGTATTATGAAAATATAAACTTTGTGGGTTTCTTTTCTCTCCCAATCTCTCCACTTTTGGGAAGATTGAAAATAAGGGTTATGAGAGAAATGAGTTTCTCTCTATTTCTTTCTATTTCTCTCCATTTCTCTCCACTTAAGATAACCAAACAAAGAAGAGAAATACATTTCTCTCTATTTCTTTTCTTTTCTCTCCAAATCCCTCAATCCAAACACAGTGTTAAGGTCTCATATTCTCTTGAACCGGCCCCTATGGAGATGTTAATAGAGGGAAAGACCCATGCTAACATGAAATGGGTTAGTAAAATATATATATATATTAATTTATTTAATTTAATTGAATATATTTAATATAATAAAATGACAAAAAAATAATTTATATAGTCGATCCTATTTCATGGTGGAGGTAGCCGCTCGCCAGAACGGGTGCTTAGTATTTTTGGGATTGACTTTTTTAATATTTTTTTTTTTGTTGATTTTATTTATTTAATATTATTATCTTTAGTAAACGTTTAAAAAAATATTTTTGCACTTTTAAGTTACACTTGACTTGATGGACCAATTTGGAAAAAAAAAAAGTCAATTAAAGATAAAAAGAACAATTGTGATTGGGAGCTCGAATTTGAGCCCCCTAAATCCCCTGAATTATTATTATTATTATTTTTTTTTTTTCAGAAGAAGAAGAAAATCAAAGGAAGAAGGAGGAGGAGAAGAAGAAGAAGAACTGGAGGGGAGGGGGCCAACAAAATCGGGTTGGAGGCGGAAGCGGGACCGGAGGCGACGGTGGTCGGAGGCGAGGCTGGGGCTGCGACGAGCTGCTTGTCACGACCCAAACTCGGCCCTATGGGTTTAGCACTGAATCACCAAGAATCCGAGATTATCAAGGCTTGCCAACAAGAATACTGATTAAATCTGAGGGCTTGGCGGAAGCCAATACAGTAAGTAACTAGTGTCCATTGAGCTGTGAAAATCTGTATGCCAAAAACATTTTTCATGCATTCATACGATTCGAACGGTCACGATCTATATACGATCTATACAATCATATCCAAACATTCAAGACGAGGACTGATCCATCCGCGATAACAAGATAAAGGAAAGCAGAGAGCGGTTTATCTGATAGTATAAAAGCGAAGGAGACCGATGGGGACACAAAACACCCCAAGCCATAGCATGGCGTCTGAACCTCGCGATGAGGCACATAGGCGGCTTGACAAAGCGGGGACTAACCCACGCTCCTAGCTCCCGGATGCCGAGAACCTACATATATATATATAAGCGATGAGCTAAAGCCCGATGAATAACATAAAGCGTAAAGAGGTTATGAATGAATGTCCTTACAAGAATGAAATCATTCATTAAACAAGATTGGTCTTCGATTTTCAAGATTTCAATCACCATATGTGGTACATCCATTAGTCTATAAACGAGGTCCGAAAGGACCGCTCTAACAGAACCAACAAGAATGATGGCCATCAATCAAGATGCAAGATGATTCCACAAGGAACCGACAGAGCTCAGAATTGATAAGATGTGATGAAGTGCTAAGGATGCTACAATACAGTTCAGAATACAGGACGTACATTCATTCAGTAAATAATATCAGTTCAATAAACAGTTCAGTTCAGTATTCAAAAGATAACCATTTTGAACATATCTTTACACAATCGTTACTCACAAAGATTGGGTTAATAGCAGCTAGAGCGCGTCCCCGAGAGCCAACCCTAAACAGTTAACAAATAGAACACACACTAAGTTTCACAGTCGGGAAGGATGATAATTAAATCCCTAAATTTCCTCGGTGTGGTTCTATATCTATATCCTCAATAAGATGTCTTAAACTAGGCCTAAGAATGCCTAGGATGGGATGAGGATGCAAAGATGTATACAGAAAACAGTTTTAGAATTTTTCAAAAAACAGAGTCCCGCTCGAGCACAGGTTTCCCCGCTCGAGAGGACATGCAACAAAGGTCCCTGCTCGAGTGTAAACTTCTCTGCTCGAGCGGACTGATGAACAGTGCAAAGTACTGGATGCTCGATTTTTCCGCTCGAGCGTGAAACACTCCGCTCGAGCGTACTGTAAAACAAGTCGAAGAAAATGCTAGGAGCATGATTTCCCCGCTCGAGCGCTACTTCCCCCGCTCGAGCGGACAACAAAAATCTGGAAAATCTAGGTTTGTGTTCCAAGTTCAAAACTCAAGTTTGATGCTCCCAACTCGATCCTCTTGGGCCCATTTTCTGGAAAACTCTTTCAAACACATAGAATAACACGTTTTAAAGCTCAATTTAAGAAATCAAGGGCCAAGGGTGTTTCAATTAAACTCAATTTCAAACTAATTTTCAAGAAAAACATGCAAACATGACATGCATGCACTTTAAACAATTTTAAGCTTCAATACTAGCTCAATTGAGCTCAATACTTGGAAAACAAAATGAAAACATGGGCTTTAACGAAAACATGAGCTTGCATGCAACAATGGAGTTCCAATTCAACATATATGAGCAAATTCATGACTTAACTTCTTTATATCCATGATACATGCAAGATGGAACTCAAAGACAACAAGAAGAAGATGAATTCACTTACCTAAGTCTCAATTACAAGTCTTGCAAGCTCAATTTAGCAACCTATGTTATAAATCTTTCAATTTCCAAGCAATTCTCTAGATGAACAAGATGAATTCCTTCCTTTCTCACTCTCTCTATGGTTTGGTCGGTTAGAGGCAACAAGAAGGGCTGATCAATTGTTATGTTAAGTGTAATAAGGCTTTCTAATAATAATAAACAAATGTCCACTAAGTGGGGCAAAGTTGTAATTAAGACAATCTATGTGTTTAGCTCATTTTAATCTAGTTTAATCATACCTAATCACAATTTAGATAAATATAATATAAAATCACATAAATTACACTAATCATGAAGCACTAAACGGTTCTTAATTCGGCCGCCGATAAGGCCTTCAATTAGCAGTTTAAACACATAAACTCAAACAGATAATCAATCAATCAAACAGATGCAATATGCAATTCAATAGATAAACTTATTCAATTTCAGTTTCGATTTCAATCAGTACCTCAGTTAATTCAATTATCAGTTATTATCGATTCAAGATTCAAGAGCTAAAGAGTTTATCAAGAATCAAGACGGTGAAATTTGAGCCACAATATTGAATCATGGCGATCGTGACGTCTCTTCTCTCTCTCTCTTTCTCTCTTCCCCTCTTCTTCTCTCTTTCTCTCCCTCTTCCTCTCTGCGACAAAAATGGAAAATGGAAAAACGATTGGAAAATGAAATGAAAAAAAGGAAAAAAAAATGCCCAAAACGACGTCGGTTTGGACATTCGGGGGATTCGGGGGGAAAAGTTTCAAGCTACAAATCTTTATTCTAAAAAGAAATAAAAAAAATAGTTGATTTTTTTTTTTCAATCAACTTTGTTTCAAATTTAAAAAAAAAAAAAAAAAAAAAAAATACTTCTTAGATCATTTTACACTAGGCTGAGTAAAAAAGTAATAATTTGAACACAATTTTAAAAAAAAAAAATCACTAAAAATAATTTTCAAACAATTACAATAAAACCCCCAGAGTTTGATCATTGTAACAAAATAAACCTTACTTTTTAAATTTTATCAATTTAAACCCTAATTTTTTTATTTGTTTTCAATTTAAACATTTGTCTATTTTTGTTAAGTAAATCCGGCAAAAAAAGAGTATTTTAGTCACTAAATTCAATGTACTTAAAATGTCTAAATACACATTTTATTGAGTTTAATTGCTAAAGTACTCATTTTTTCGCCAATTTTACTTATTAAAAATAGACAAATAGTTTAAATTAAAAATAAATTAAAAGTTTAGAATTTCAATTGATAAAATTAGAAATGCTGAGTTTATTTTGTAACAACGCTCAATCTGTTTTTTTTTGTTTTTTTAATTGTCCCAACAGTTTTTATTTATTATTTTATAAATATTTTTTAACTAAATGCCAAACCAGTCTAAAAGCAAAAAGGCCACCACCTTTTGGGATATAATTTGCTACTGCACATTTAAGGCAGGTATAGAACAATTATTGCTCTCATATGAAATTCTAAACTAAAACTTGGCCCCTCTTGTACATGAGAAACATGACCCCCACACAGTACATGCACTTGTACATGATTTGTGCCTCAATAGTTAATATCTTTTTGTATCAGCAATTATATTCAATAATTTTTTTTTTTTTTTAAATTTGGGATCCATTTTCCACTTTTTATTTTGGCCACAGAAATGAATGTACATCATAAGTTCATAACATGATTTTCACCATAATGCTAATGAAAGTCAATGACTTTGTAATTTCCCTTCTTCTTTTGTTTTTTTTTGGCAAATAAAAAGAGTCAATGACTTCAGCCCCGTTTGTTTTGGACTATAGGGAGGGTATTGAGATTAGTAATACCAATGTATTACTAATCCTTTGTTTGTTTGCAGAGAAAGCCTTGGGACTATTAGTCCCTTGATATTGCTAATATCCTTGGAAGGGGGATTGGTAAGGAGGAGGTAGAAATGGTATTAGAAAAATAGTGAGGGGATTAGAAATTTTTTTATTTTTTTTTATTTTTTATATATTGGAAATTTTTTTTAAAATATAATTTTTAATTTTTTATATATTTTTATTTGTTTTATTATTTTATATAAAAATAATTTAACAATTCCTCATTACTAATCCCCTCACTATCAATCCCCTCACTAACAATTCCCTTACTATTAATCCCCTCACTATCAATCCCCTCCATTCTATCTCCCAAAACAAACGGAGCCTCAGATTTTGACCAAGACAGGATATTTACACTTGGACTTTTGTTTAGTTCTTGAATTTGTGAGCCAAAAAAACACAAATACGTTATTTATTTTTGGGCAAATTATAAAAAAAAAAATCTTAAGATTTCATATATTTTTTAAATTAGATCCTAAGGTTTCAATTGTATCAATATTAACCATCTGTCCATCTCTATTAACTTATTTAACAGAAAATATATATATATATATATTAATACACACATGACACATTTTCGTTCGCTCCTTTCTCTTTCTCTTCTATTGGCAGCCACCATCACTTCTTATCCCTTTCCTTTATCATCCACCATTAGGGTTTTTGTCTAATGGGATGTTTATCAATGGAGGTGATGATGGGTTAGTGCTGAATGGGTCAGCATAATATCAAAGAAAGTTTAAACTAAAACATCAAACTTGAAGCAAAGATTTCGCTTTATATTTTCACATCCAAACACACAAACACATTAATTCATATATATGGAGAGAAGAGAAAGAGAAAACGAATCGTCGGAGGTAAATTGTCTTCCGGCGAAAATAATCAAATGGTAAAGACAATGACAGATTGGAGCGTAAAATCAATTGATTAATTTGAAAGCGTTCAGGTGGTGTTCTAATTTCTAAAATTGAAACCCCAGTTCCCTGCCTTCTACTGCTGCTCCGTCAATTAGAAATAGGTTTTTGATAAACGTTGTTATCCGACGGCCAGGATATTCTGATTTGGGGGTGTTAGACACCTCATTTTGGCTGATCCTAAGTCTTTGGGCACTTGCAAGCCTTCGGATGATAAAACAATACTTACTTCGTCTTTAGAATGTTTAAAGAATTGTTTAGAGTTGCTGTATAAACCCATTTTGACCCCAAAAAAAATTAACTTTTTACAAAATTGACCACTTCACCCATGAACCCATTTTAGCCAAAAATCAACTTCTTAATCCCAAAATGCCCGATTGTAGTTTGATTGATCGTATTTTTCAAAATTAGTGACATATTTTATCAAAAACATCGATTAGAATGCAATTCAGATTTACTTGTGCCACAAGCAAGCTAAGAGCATAGGACCACGACCTTGTATATGCATGCATGACATGTGTACTAAGGAAAAATGCATGTGCACACGTTTTGTCACACCCCAAACATACCCCTAGAAGTTTGGGCATGACCAACCCACTATCAGTCGCCAAAACTCAATAATTATATAATATGGGGCCTGAACGGAAGCATTTATCAACTTAAAATAACATCCATTGAGCTATTGTCTACATGCCAGGATCACAGAAAAACTTATAACCTGAATCTATACATAATAAGGTATGCACATAAGTGGTAGCTATATCCACACAAAAACATACAGTTCCAACCCCACGACTGGGGTGCAAACAAGATATCAAAGGTTGAAGTTATACATGTTTAACAACACTTGGCAAAAGTCCAGGCCAAAGCTAGAAGTCAGGATAGGACTTCACAAAAATAAAGAAGCCTCAACTAGCTGCGTAGGCTCCACGGGGTTGACAAAGAAAAGCTACCAAAGTTGGACTAAAGCTGACCACCGGGTTGATTACCTACAGAGACAGACATAACACAGAGTGAGCATGGCTCGGTGAATAATAGTATGTAAGAAATTTCAGAGGAACAATTATGAATTACAATATACACAATGTACAGTTTACATTCTTGATCTTATTCTATAAACAATTCCAAAACGGCCTTGGGCCCAACAGTTCAAAACGGCCTCAGGCCTAATATCATACAGAACGGCTTCAAGCCCAACATATTATACAGAACGGCCTCGGACCCATATATCAACAACTGTTCATATATTGGAGGGTAGGTAGAACATCGACATGTACACTACCTCCCTTGGCCGTAGGCCATTAATCATAATCAATTCAATTCAGATTAGGGACGGCATGACATTGGCATGCCATCCTCCTTCAGTTCCAGAGTTTTCCACATCTAGTGGCAGATAACTGAACGGCCTTGGGCCCATTGTTAACAGAGCAATAAGATCTCGAGTTCTTAAGAGTATCTTTATTCTATAATGCACATAACTTTTCCAATTGTTTACCATGCGGAGAAATAGTCAATTTTCAAATAACAGAACGTTAATAATAACCATTAACAATAAACGGAATATATTACTACAGTACTATTACTCACAGTGCTGTGGCGGATCGATAGTCCCTTCAGGTAAGTGACTTACATATACACGTAACCCATAAATTAGTCCAATTTTCTTTTTAATTCACATTTGATTCGTTACTTCCCAGCAAATTAATAAGCATTTTAAAAGCTTCAAATACATATTTTAGCCATCCTAGATAGTCAAACAGGTGAAATAGAGGATACAAAATTTTCCCTCATAGGCCACACGTGCGGAGGTCCCTTGCCGCATGTACGGGAAGATGGCCACACGTGCGCCCTACACGTGCTTTTATTCCAGTAGCCAAGCCTCAAATTCCCCTGTTTTCCGTACGTGCGGCTGTAAGCCCCGCACGTGCGGTCGTTAACCCAGTTTTGCATACTTCGAATCAAGGCAAATTCTCAACTTGGTAAACACATTACAAAGCACAAACTGGGGGAAATTAATGCAATTTTATGGCTCAGCATCATAATAAAATGAATCACAATTTCACTTAAGTTTCATCAACTCCAATTTCACATACACAATCCAATCCCCTCAAAGTTCTAAATATTTTTGGGTTTCCATTATATAAATATAGATATATACACAACCATCCATACATATAAATGATCTTCAACATGTAAAATCAAGGAAGTAAGATGTAATTCTTTCATATAACTCAAATTAGTTCCCAAAACAACCAAATGGCAAGAACAACCTCCCAACCAAGCACTTGTTAGACACATGACCTCCATTACAACCCTAGATTACATGAAGATCAAGAAATTTTTTCCTAAATTCAAGAGAGGTATTATTTTAGATGGACAAACTTACCTTGAGCTTAAATCTCTAGAATTCTCCTCAATTTCTCAACTTTCCCCCTTGTTGATGCTCACTTCTCTTGTTCTTCCTCTCCAACTCTCTCTCTCTTTCTCTCTCTCTCTCTCTCAAGAGATATTTTGATTTATAAGATAGACTACCAAGTTAAAGTCTTCAGGAGATTTATAAGAGTTGACACAAAAGGACAAAACTTAATCAGTTTAATCATTCTGAATCAAATCTTTACAAAAATGATTATTATAAACTAAAGATCATGCTGATCACATGTATGAGGTCAATTTCAGATTATCAAGCTTCTAAAGCTTTCAATTACTATTCTTAACATCTCAATTGTAACAGATATTTCTCATAAGTGACAGATATAATCTATAATCATATGATTTACACAATTAGATTTGTTTTCACATGGAATTGCACATTAAACATGTAAGTGCACACAGTAAGGGACTGAAAGTATACCAAAAAGCATATAGAAGGGTCGGGTTATTACACGTTTAATGTGAGTGCTCAAATTGTTTGTACATGCACATTTGGTTTTACGTGCACACATTAAAGCATCATAATGTTATTTTAGAAACTCCATTTTGGTGCAATTTTGGTGGAAACGACGGAGGGAGAAGCGATAAAACCCTAGAAGGGTTCTAGAGGCTTCCCTTAGCTCTATGAATGGAGCCTCTTTCTCTCTCTCTCTCTTTGTGAAAGGATTAAAAAATTGCTCGACTTTTTGCAAGTATAAGAGCCAAATATCACCTCTACTCTCTCCCTTCTCCTAGCTCCGAAAATACTGAACCACACAACAATCCTAAATTTCTAAAAATCATCCTAAGGCTAAAGAACCCCGAACAAACATAGAACTTGAGCTTGAAGGAGGCTTGCAAGCAAAGAACTTGGCTTTCCTCACTATTTTCTTCGCGTATACTATGGTTTAAGCAAACCAGTAGGTAAACCCCTCTTCTTCTTGTATTCAGTCCCTTTTAGTCTCTTACTTTAATATTCAAAGCATGTTAGGATCTTAGTTCATTCTCTCATCATGTAGTTTCTTCATTTTATTAGCTTTTCTGTCTTGCCTTGCATGTTTCATTTATTTTTATCAAAACAACATATTTTTAGGTTTATTTTAATTACATAATCAACATGCATGGCCCGATTTGATCATCATATAGGTAGCTTGTATTTTTCTATGGTACTTTTACGTGTTAGTCGTCTTTTTATGCATGTTGATCATTTAGTAGTCTCAAATCGGGCCTACATTTATACCTTTGTATTTCTTAGTTGCATTTAGGTCATATTTAATTTATGTATTGCATGTAAGAGGTGTGAAGTGAGCAACCGAGTAAGTCCTTTCTTCGCTGGCATATGGGCTTTATGTGCATTGTTTTTCAATAATTTATGTCTATATACTTTTTGTATGAAAAATTGCTTATTTTATTTGATTTTCATAAGTTTTATTTATTTTAGTTTATGTTTAAAGCCATGAGTTGTCATGAATCTATTTTTAATATATATATATATATATAATCACTTTTCATGATATATATGGCTTTATTCATTCAATCTAAAATAAATGATGCTTATTTTTATTTAAATCATCTAGTTTTAGGTTAGTTAAGGGATTTAGGTCTAAAATGAATTTTTGTGAACATCTAACCACTAAAATCATAAAATAGAAAGTGAGTAAAGGTCAATCTTCGGATTAGGCAAAATGGGTTGTTTCCATGTAAATGGCGTTCCCCTTTTTGTATCTAAGCTCCCGAACCTAGAATGTTCTTGGTTATGACGGACTAGGCCTTAACTTAGTTTTCATTGTTAAATGTTTCTTAATTCCCCTTTAAAAATTAAGTGGCTGTAACACCACCCGGGGGGTACCCGTGCGTATTAAACAGTTCAGACTCTTGATTTCTTTGATCTAGTCTCATGAGTGTAATGTGAAACGTAGATGAGAGTCCAAATTTCACAACTTTATAGAAAATCTATTTTATTGTAAAAACATTTGCCAAGAATGGATTGCGTCATCAGATCTCAGAGTCGCCACCTAATATTTTATGAAAATTAGGAAACCTGTGACTTGTGCCAAGGCCACTATTCGTCGTAACCAATGATGCTTAGCTCGGAACCTTAGGTATGAAGGGAAAAGTCATTAACTGAGAACCCTCGTTCACCCGATCAAAAGATCAGCCTTTACTAATCATGATATGCGTTTTATTTACTTTATATGTTCATATTCTAATTATTTAATAAATCCTAAAAATTACTATGTGAAGCAAACACATATAGACTATGTTTTTCATTTTGGAACAATTTGATTTCATATATTTTGAAGATGTTTTGAATAGTGCAATCATGAATATCAATTTTATTCTAAATTAAATAATACAATCTTCATCCACTGGCATGCATAGAGTTATATCAAAAGCAACTAGCCACATTGTAGGATGCTAAACATAGTAGAAAAAACCTACACATGAAGGGATACTAAAGAATAAAAACTTATTTATTTACCAACGTCCTGCAAATAATTACAAAATAAAGTTGGTAAAAAGTGTATGATTCTATATACAAGATCCTAATGCAATTCACTCATGAAATGCAACTACAGATCCGGCTTCTAATATATGACATGTGAATCATTTTAAAATATGAGGTAGTGCACAAAATGACATAATGATCAATAAAACCCACAGATACAAATTTAGCCGGATCTTAAGGCATAAGACATGGATGCAAAGCATGGATATGATGACAAACATAATATAAGATGCATATTTACAGAATATGGAAAGCAAATAAAAGAACAAGATAGAAAGAAGTAGGGATGGAGAATTATTACATCAGTTTGAATATTACAAATCCGAAAGGGATGAGAGAAAACATATTACAACCAAATATATCCTTACAACACTCGCTAATTAAAATAAAAACAATAGAAACAGAAGCTGTAGAGGGCTTCAGAGACTGCCTGTTATGACCCAAACCCGCCCCTATAGGTTTAATATTGTAACTAGTCAGTAATCATAAGATTACCGAAGGCCTCTGAAACAAATTAGCAGATTAAGGGACTAGTATAAGCAAATAACATATATACAATGTCCACAGAGCTATGTAGAATTTTACAAAGTGTTTCAAAGTGTATAATTGCATCCTCATTCCATCTTAGGTATTCTTAAGCCATGGTTTAGGCTACAATAATGAGGATAAGGGTTAGAAATATACCTAGAAAGAAATGAAATAAGACAAGTGTTTACAGAGTGTGTGCTTCAATGTGTTTGTCATGTGCTTGTGTAGGTCATGTGCTGCCATCTGTCTGATTCGTTTGTTCTGCTTCTATAGTTATCTGTGAATAACAACCTCATAAAGATACGTTCAATTGTAAGTATTTTTTGATAGATATGGTAAGCTATGTTTTCTGAAATGATATTTTCTGTATAAATGAATGATTGTCCAATTTCTAAAATGTATTGTGGCATCCTTCGCAGCACATAAATCTATTATTTGTTATATGTTACCTAGTATTAGGGATCTCTATGGGTTCCATTCATGGAACTATCTGTGAAACCTATATGGTTATTTGCTACGATTGTGCACAATCATCTGTTTGATATGAATGTGGGTCTTATAACCATTTGCTCTGTATATGCATCTTTATGACCAATCTGATCTATTAGCGCTAATGGATGTACCACATATGCCTGTTTACAAATCCGAATATGTGTATGAATCTATTTCTATTCTGAATTATGATTTCTGAATTTGTTATGGACATAATTCATAAAACCTTTACTCTGTTATTATTCACTGGACTCCAACTCATTGTTTATATTATATATGTAGGTAATCAAGTACGTGACTAGGCTTGAGACTTCATATCTGGATCTGTTTGTGTCAACCAACTAGTGTGCCTCCTGAGGAAGTTCCAGAGGTCTTTTGTGAACCATATGAACAAATCCTAAACTTGTTTTATTTTCTTCTATTCATTTTGTATGTAGGGCTAAGTCCCTTTTTTGTTTATCTGTACTAGTGATGATACATGTATGACGTCATAAAATATGTAAGTATAAAGTTAAATTTTATGTCCCACATAAGTCTGCACAGCTCTATGGACATTATATATCTGTTATTTGCTTCTGCTAGCCCCTTAATCTGCTAATTTATTTTAGATACCTTTGGTAATCTTAGGATTACTAGCCGGTTACGATACTAAACTTATAGGGGCAGATTTGGGTTGTGATTGTCATACCATCGAAGACTGTTTTGCTCAACACCGGGAGGCTGCTAGGCTCTGTCTAGGAAAATGTGGCTGGCCGACCTAAAAATGAGCTGGCCGATTAAAAAGTTGGCCGGCTGGTCAGCCAATTAAGCTAGGCTAAAAACTCTGTTTTACTTAAACACCAGAAAAACAAACAAAAAATATGCATGTAGCTCAACAAACCACTTCCAATTAGCTTACAACAGGTTTATAACATGAAATCAAAGCAAGAAAAGAAATAGAAGAAAGAAAATGTAAGAAAGTAAAAGAAAATGAAAAGTGTGAAAAATTTACCTTCTAAGGAAGGATTTGATTTCCAAACTTCATTTTGATCACCTTCAAGCTTAGGAAGTGTGTTCTTAATTCTCAATTTGAAATTTCAAAATTCTAGTTACAATGGTGTTTTTGGATGGCTTAACAATATGTGTGGGGAAAGAGTTACAACTCTCTGTTTTTCTCTCTTTCAAGGAACACTCACTCTTTTTTTTATTAAGGCTCAAGAATATGGCTCTAACAGAATTTATGGGCTTAGTTTGATATATTCAAAGATGGTATATTAGTGTATTGAAGCTTATAGCTCAAATGTTTAAGGCTTTTCTTTTTCTCTCTCTAATTCTCTAACTCTTTTAATTCAATTCCATTCTCCTCTATTTCCTTCACTTTGATCCTTCGTATAGATAATGAATGGAATGCAAAGTCAATGAGGTAAGAGACAAGGTGGGAGACAAGGATGATGGGATGATAAGGGTGGTTGTCTTGTATGCTCTTTTTGGGGTAGAAGACAATCCCCTTGTTGACAATGGAGGCCAAAGAAAGATAATGGAGTGGGCCTACATACATCTCGTGCATGAATGTATCGTCAAAAGATTTGAAATACCATGAACCACACACTTTCATCAAGAATTTTGCCGAAACTGCCTTACTCTTGGACAAATTAGCCGGCCGGCCAGTTTAGTAGTTGGCCAGCCAAAATCTCGACATGCCAGCTAATTTTTTGGCTGGCTGGCTGGCTGGCTAATTACTTAGTCGTGGCTGACTATTTTGCATGAAATAGGATTTTTCGAAAGAATTATCATCACTTCCTCTTATTTCCACACTATTCTTTGCTCAATTTCCTGAGAAAATATTTCATTTTGAAGTTTAAAAGTGAGTCTTGGAGCACTATGAAAATATTCAGAACAAAGCGAGGAAAGAAAGTTTCGAAAGAGAGTTTTGAACAAGATCTGAACATTTGGCCAAAATAGGCTTAGGTTTGGAAATGAAGCACAAAATCCATCTTTTTTACTGAGATTTTGTGAGAAACATATTCTTGTTTTCGTCATCAGGTAATCAAAAGAAGGTGCCCAAGTCTTAGGGCCGGTTAACATAAGATGTCAACAGTTGCCCCTCTTTGATAGAACTCAAAGTCATATCTTAACATGAGTGAATGTCAAAGCCCGAAGACAATCCTTTTGACGAGGCCGTAAGACTTGGGCAAAAAAACAAGATGCAAATGTAGTTGGTTGAACCCGAAGGTTGCCTACGTATCCCTTTGCAAGGAATCAAATTAGTGTAGTTCAAGGACAGAATGCAAATGATATACTCAAAATACAATTGAAAGTTAGACTCACACACTTCACAAAGCCATTTTTGTTTTGAAAATTCATGATCTATAATGCAGTGCAACAGGTAATATGAAGCATAACAAGAGATACAATCCAAACACATTCACATAAGAGAATAAAACGTATCCGATGAATACAACCTAAAACAAGGGAGGTATTAATCCATGGATAGTCTCAACTAACAACCTAAGAAAAATGAGGTATAAACCAATGGTGGTTTGAACTGTCAACAACCCGAGAAGGGGATAGTATTGTTATCCCGAAAAGGGGCCAGCATAAACTAAGTGGTCTAAACATACAACCCAAAAATGAGGCCAACAGTAACTGATGGTAGCGCAGTCTGATATTGATGCCAACCACTATACATTAAAAGTACTCTGTAGAGATGATGATCACAGTCTCCAATTTGTCCCACCGGCTGTAGGGTAACGCAGTCTGATATTGCTGCCAACCACTATACATAAGTGCATCAGTTAAACATCCAGCTCTCTCTGCTCCAGCATATATACAAGGACGCTCGAGAAGACATTAGCGAATTGAAAACGCAGAACAAAGAGCTAAAACGACAGGCCACCTCTGTGGCCCAATTTGAAGTTCCTTTATACTCATCATTTGGTGGGCGATGGGGAATAATTTCTTTCAGAAGCTCTGACAATGCCGAGGCAAAGTCTTTAAAGGGTTCCTGAGAGTGAAAACGTGGTGTAACAAGTCCGCGGGGACCTCACTACAGTTCGGACTCAAATTGTCACGGTTCTTAATCTGAACCGAAGAGTTCAAATTCGGCAAATCGTTTTGAGAAAACAGATATTTAGAAAAGAAGTGCCAAACATGGACTGCTTTGCCAGATACAAAGTCGCCACCTAAATATTTTATTTTTGGAAAATTTAGGAAACCTTGACTCATTTACCTAAGGCCACGTGTCCGTCATCACCAAAGTTGCCTCGGCTCGGGAACTTGGGTACGATTGGGGAAGGTCATTTCGTGAGCACCCCTGCTTGCCCGATCAAAGATCGGCCTCTACTAACCATGATATCTAGTTTTGAAGACATTGTGCGTTCTTATTCTGGTTATTAGCCTATATTTACTATGTGATGCGCACAGCATACAAGTATAGACCGGGTCGCCTGAATTGGAACAAAACATTTCATGTTTGTTTTTGAAAGATGGTTTTCTACTCGCAGGTAGGCTTAAAATGCAGATTTTGCCACCCTCAGGTGGGCTTAGAAAGATGGTTTTGCCATTATCTAGTGGGCTTAGAACTCACAGTTGATGATTTGTCCCAATCCAAATAACCCAACCTTCACCCACAGGCATTCAAGGCAGTTATATCACATAAGTAGTTAGCCTCATGGTAAGCATGCTATCATGGCAGTCACTCACACGCATGCAAGGATGCTAAAGCATAAAAACTCACCGAGTACTCCAAGCCAAAACAGAAGCTAATTAGAAATCCATGCATGATCCTAACTATATAGAAATGTCTAATGCAACACATGCAAAAATGTAACTATAGCAGGCTCGGCTATTCTAAACATGGCATATGAGATGCAACAGTTATCAAGTATTCAACTCGGAATTGAAGTACAAATGCAGTTAGTATGATGCGCCGAGCCCGGTGCATGTAAAACAAATGAATGAATGCAAACATGCTATCATATTGTATGCTAATTGAAATATGTCCTAATCTAACCATCATAAGCTGGTAAATAAAAGGGAGAAAGACGTGGGGTTAGAACACATACATCACACGCACGCACACTTATTACAACATTGCCCTCGCGCAGAGGGTCCGAATAAATAATATACAGTCCCAAAATAAATAGTACAGTCTGAATAAGTACAAAAATCCTAATTAATTTACAAATTAATCTAGGAAAGCTATAAATTGGTATGCAAGCCAGGGATTGCCTCGACTCTACTCCGGATGATGGATGATGCATGTTCAGGTTGCCTTGCGCGGAAATCCACTGCGATGCCCCAATTAGTCTCTATTTGCAATTGTTCTTGGAAAGCGTGCTAAGCTCTGGAAGGCTGCCGATTCTTGATTTGCTGCAACAGAGAGCAGGAAAGGGGCATAGCAATATATTTTTACATATGTATGCATGTCTCGGTCCTCGTGCCACCAATCGCGCATCTCGATGCATGATGGCCGAGGAGTCGAATTGCACAACTCAATATGAAATGAATGCACATGTAAACAAAACAAGACCAAGACTCCATCATGGATAATCTGGAGTGTCGGTGACTGGGAATTGAGACACGTTCCGTCACTCGGAGTACGAAACGTCCCTCGTTTCCCGTGCTCGGGCTAACTCCTATCCCAAACACGATGCAATATGCATGACATGCATGGATGCAACTAATATACAACCTAATATGCACAATGCTATGAAATGGCATACACGATGCACGCGATAACATGGCATGCACAATACACTAACATATAGCCTAGCATACATAATGCTATGAAATGAAATGGCATACACAATGCATAATGGACTTACACCAACACAAGTGGACCTCAGCCACACTCACATAAGAGGCCATTAGATGAAAATGAGACACTCGAGACGCGTGCACGCATGCACGCAAACCGAGGACCGATCCTAAGGCATGAATGCCACTCTACCAAAGCATGGCAAGGCATGAAATATGGCATACAAACATGCAAATTTCAGAGCTAGAATATGATGCTAAACAGCCCCTAATCATGGCAACATGGCACCCGATGCATGAGATGAGACCCGAAACTCAAAGCTAGGCACATGAAATGACTTATAGCTATACAAAGCATGCATTATTTGAACATGAAGTGTAAATACAGAGTCAAGATAGTCCCAAAACATGCATTTTTCCAGTTTAGAGTGTGGCCAAAAAGTGCTAGCAAGATGGCTTAAATTAGCATGCAATTTTGACTAGTAAACATGGTTTACATGGCAAGTCTATGAAGCACATGGAATCTCACTAAACCAGCAAAAATCAGTGAACTAAACATGCCAAAATATGCCCAAATAACCATGGAAATACAGCCAACACATGCACAAACGAGGGGCTCCTTTAGAGGGCATACAAAGGGATTCTTAAGCACATACAAAATAGACATGTGGCAGCCTCAAACCAACTTTGAAAATCAAATATGGTAGTCTCAAAACTCAACAAATTGACCCTAGAATGTGGCTAGGAAGCATGCAAGATGGGGTTGCTTTGAAAGGCCAAGACGGCCATCAAACAAGCCAAGGTGAGAGAGGGTCACCCCCCTCTAATTTGGAAGCTCAAAACAGCATCAAAGCCACTGGAAATCCACTGGATTCCAGTGGCTAGAAGGTCAAATAAGGCATGCAACAAGGGCTAGGGTGTAAGGCTCAAAATGGGAGGCAACCAAGCATACAAGATAGCATATGACCTCAAACAATAATGGAACCTCAATAAAACATGAAGATAATGTTAAAACAAGCCTTTTCTCAATTTATAACAAGTCTCAAAAGTGATCACAAATATGGCTTATCTATCATGCAAAAGTGACCCTAAAAGGGTGAAAAGAGGTAAGGGATAGCAGCTGGCCCCAAATGGCAAGGATCCCTTCAACAAAGTTGAAGAAGGGCTCAAAAAAAAGCACTTTACAGTTTACATCAAGCCATGAAAATAAACACAAGTGAGGCTAAACATCATGCAAGAAAAAGGCCAAAAGAGGGACAAAGAGGCAAGTGGTAGCTGCTGTCCTCAAACAGAGAAGGACCCTTCAACAATGTTGAAGAGGGGCTCAAAAAATGATATTTTACAGTTTATGACCAAGTCTAAAACAGCTCACAAATAAGCCTAAAATACTATGCAAAAATAGGCCTAAAAGAGGGTTTAAACACAAAGGGTAAGAAGGAAGCCTCAAACAGGGAAAGGCCCTTAATCAAACATGAAAAGGAGGTAAAAACAAGACTATTTCCGGTTAGGTCGGAGCCCAAAAATGTAAGCACAAGGAGCTAAGATATTGATCAAAATAGTGCACAAAAGAGGAAAAATGGACTCGCCCTTGTAGAACCCAACTTCAGCAGCCTCTTGGTCCAAGAAGCGGTGCTCCTAGCCTCTGGAAAGAACCTCCAAGCTGCTGGAATGGAGTGTGGATTGGTTGGCTTGGAGATGGAGTAGAAATGGTGTAGGAGCAAAGAGGTTTTGAGGCATGGAGTAGAGAGAGAGAGAGATTTAAGGCAAAGCACTCAAATGAATTTTTCTAACCCTTCTAAATGCAGCTGGAGCTGCTGGTTTTATAGAGGGAGAGAAGGGAAAAAGGGGGTGGGGGAAATCAAATTGAAATTTCCCCCCCAAAAGGTTGACTCTCGAGCATAGGGCCTAGAAGAAAACAAATTGCACATCAAGAACACACTTGGGGAGGGGGTCATGGCCAGCTAGTTCAAAAGGGCAAAAAAGGTCATCCAACTAGGTAAGTGGCTAGCCTGCTACATTTTCTGGCCGGCCTGCTACTTTTCAGGAAAAAAATGGGTCTTCTGGAAAGAAGGGTGGCCGGCCAGTGATAAGGAAGTCCAATGGTAGCCGTTCAAGTGTCCAAATTGAAGCCCCGGAAGTTAGCTTTCCAATGGTGTGAACCTTGCATTAAAATTCTTTCTGTGGAAAAAGTTATGCCCTTTTTGGTGAAGCCGCGCAGATTTCAGTCCAACCGGAGTGATGCCCTACTTCAATCAACTATATTTCCCCCGTCCGGAATTGGATTTAGGAGATTCTTGAGTGCAAAATGATGCCCCTGAAGTCTTATTTCCAACGGTGGTGGCCTCATAGCTTGATTCCAAGTATGCAAATGAATTGGCTCGATTCAGCGAGGGTTGTTCGACTCTTTCTTAACGGTTCATGCCCATTTTCTCCCCCAACTGGATTTCTTCCCTCTTCTCCTCTTTTCTTCAACTCCAAACCCCTAAGTAAAGTGTTTTGAAAGATTTTTCAAAGATTTCATCTCTCTTTCATTCATTTCCACTTTGTCCTTGCTCGGTTTACCGAAAAGCGCAACATTTGACAAAATGTGAGCCCGAAACATCGTAAAAACTTTATTTCAAAAACGTTTTGAAAGAGAGGGTTTTAAGACTAAAATATTTTGATCAAGATTGTTTTGGTCCAAAAAAAAAAGGGGTATGAAGTTGAGATTTGACTCTCTCTCCTTGCCGAAGAAATTGAACCTTTGCACTGCACAACTTCCAAAACCATCAGTCGCGTCCAAGTCTTAAAGGTGGTAAAAAATGGGGTGTCTACAGTTGCCCCTCTTTGACAGAACTCGGAAGTCATGAAGTAACGGGAGTGAATGTCAAAGCCCAGAGACGTCCCATTTTTGACAAGGCCGAAGACTTGGACAAACAAACAAAATATAGATAAATAAATGGTTGTGCCCGCAGGCTACCTACGTATCATTTTGTAAGGAATCAAACCAGCGTAGTTTAGGGATAGGATGCAAAATGATATGTAGAAAGATTTTGATAATTGGACTTATACGCTACGTGAAGCCGGTTTGAAAATTGAGGACTCATGCAATGCACTGCAATGTAGTGGCTAAGATGCAATGTAATAGCTAAGAGGTAAATGTACCTTACATGGGCAATTGGCAATGACTTACCTCGGCAATGTCCTACCTCATGCTGATGTGGGAATCTTCCTCTTCTTTTCAGTTGAACCACAGGTACTACTTTTCTCCCTGACTATGGTTGCAGCTTTCCCTATTCTCCAACAGGGTGACAAACTAGGTTGGATCGGTATCCAGAATTGAGGCGCATACAGATGCTATCTCAATCTATGGGGCTGCCATACAGATTTCAAGCCGAGGATATACCCCTGGGTATTTAAACTAGACTTTAGTCTCGGAAATCCCGAACCTTTGCGTTCTAGGCATAAGCCATTCAAACTCTAGTTTTCACCGTCTCAGTTGGTCTCCTAGGAACTCACCGCAAACACAGGCAGGTGGCTATACCAGACCACCGGAAGTCGTTCGGGCACGACAAACACCAAAGGAATTGCACCTTTAGAGGATTTAAGGTCTCCTAGACCGGGCAATAAAACAGATATGATGCAATGGATATAATAGATGTGATGCAATAAATAATAGATGCGATGCAACAGAGAGTGCAATATATGCAAAATGGTGACGTACGCCAACCATGTTGGACTTGTGAGTGGAGGAAGAACAAAGAAAATCAATCAGGAGCGCGTTCCATGCAACCTAAGGTAAATTCCAAATACGCTGAAATCATGTGAGGAAGGGGACACTCGAACCACGCTGAAATCGTGAGAGGAGGTCCAAAAACAACCGCTCAAGTGCACGCACAACGCAACCCGAGATAAAATCCAAACACGCTAAAATCGTGTGAGGAAGAGAACACTCTAACCACGCTGAAATCGTGAGAAGAGGTCCGAAAACAACCGCTCAAGTGCGCGCATAACGCAACCTGAGATAAGATCCAAGCACACTGAAATCGTATGAGGAAAAGAACACTCTAACCACGCTAAAATCGTGAGAAGAGGTCCGAAAACAACCGCTCAAGTGCGTGCACAACGCAACCCGAGATAAGATCCAAACACGCTGAAATCGTGTGAAGAACGGGACACTCAAACCACGCTGAAATCGTGAGGAGAGGTCCTAAAACAACCCGCCCAGCGCATCTTCAACGCAAACTGGGATAAATTCCAAACACGCTGAAATCGTGTGAGGAAGAAAACATTCTAACCACGCTGAAATCATGAGAAGAGGTCCAAAAACAACCGCTCAAGTGCGCACACAACGCAACCTGAGATAAAATCCAAACACGTTGAAATCGTGTGAGGAACGGGACACTCAAACCACGCTGAAATCGTGAGAAGAGGTCCGAAAACAACCACTCAAGTGCGTGCACAACGCAACCTGAGATAAGATCCAAAACGCTGAAATCATGTGAGGAACGGGACACTCAAACCACACTGAAATCGTGAGGAGAGGTCCTAAAACAACCCGCCCAGTGCGTCTTCAACGCAAACTGGGATAAATTCCAAACACGCTGAAATCGTGTGAGGAAGAGAACACTCTAACCATGCTGAAATCGTGAGAAGAGGTCCAAAAACAACCGCTCAAGTGCACACACAACGCAACCTGAGATAAAATCCAAACACGTTAAAATCGTGTGAGGAACGGGACACTCAAACCACGCTAAAATCGTGAGAGGAGGTCCTAAAACAACCCGCCCAGCACGTCTACAACGCAACCTGGGATAAATTCCAAACACGCTGAAATCGTGAGAAGAGGTCTGAAAACAACCGCTTAAGTGCGCGCACAACGCAACCTGAGAAAGTTCCAGAGAACAACGATCCCAAACACTGCTCAGCGTAAAAGGATAAAATGGTAGAAGATAACACAAGATGCAAATAAATGCAAGTAAGGTATGCATGACAATACAAGTGGAAAAGTGCATAACAATGCAGGTGGAAGGGTGCATAACTTTGAAGCAGGCTTGATCTTGCGCTTGAGGTAGAGGCACACTCATACTTCGGAGCATTGACAAGACTTGAAAAGGTACATCCGGAATACAATCACGGAATTTTCTGAAGTTAAAACACACTCAGACGCTTCCATTTTCCCTCTTTTCTTTTGCTTTGCAGTCCGGAACCCATGTAGCTTCAGATAGGTCCTGGTTTTACTGTTCTCACGTAACTTAGGTTGAACCCTGCGGTTTTTGAAAGAACAAATCTTGTTTTGCACAAATATAGGGAATAGCACGGCACTCTGAGCGCAAAATGATTTTATTTTTGAAATTGAGAGATGAGTTCTTGATCGGGGTATTGAGCCTACGACTGAACACAGCGCACTACGACTCAACAACGGAAAACAAAAGGTAAACAACCTAAACACATCGAGTAACACTCGAAATGACTCAAAACAAGAATCGAGATAAAACAAAAAGACACGACACGCAGACATGCACAGGGAGCCTGTTTCTCTGGGTATTATTTCCCACCCTTTCTAATTTGTGATTCTCACGTCACTCGCCCCTCAGGCTCTATTTTTCTCTCAAAAACCTTTCCTCGCTTTTCCTCTCAGCGCACATCTCTCTATTCTTTAATCTCTCATTTTTCATCCCTCCCCAGGGTGGTTGATGGATAAACAGGAAGTTACGGGCTCTTGCCCCTAGCATTCCGCTAGATTCTTCTTCTTCTGCACGCAGTTAGTGAGTTTCTCCCATAGAGGGGCTGTGCTACAACTGGGTGTGTAGCAAATCTGCAGCTGACATCGGTTGATGATGCTCTACTGGGAAGTTTGGACGTGATTAGATCTGTCCAGATGAGGAAGTGGAATATCTTGATCCATTCCAGTTCGTGCTTCGCACTTGGCTTGATACCTCACTGCTCAGAGAGTGAGAGAGCTTTCAGCCCTTTTGCTGTTAACTTTAGTTGTGCCCTTTTCTGGCAGGTAGAGTGCCCTTCTTGGCAAGTATTGTGGCAATGGGGAAAGGACAGAACACCTGACTTAACTATGCCCCTAGTTCATCATTTCGACCATTTTTTGTTTTTGGCTTTCTACTAAGACAATTTTGACCAAAATGAGAGTTAGATTAACATGCTTGTTCGATTTTCTGATTCAAAATCACGCAAGTTAGGTTATAAGCACTGAAAATTTTCCTTTTTTGGGTCCAAGAAAAAGGTCCAGTTTTGGAAAAAATGGAATAGTTTTCGAGAGAAGATTAGTCAACCTCAGTAAAAATTCTCAAAAACTATTTTTTGCAATCGGCCACTGCTCAACGAGCATAAAACCCACTCTCGAGATGCACAACCTCAGATCCGAAGGAAAATTGCCCCTTGCTTGAAGAGAGCTGCATAGTAACGGAAAGTTGCCCCTTGTTTGAACGGCACCGCGGCGCATTGAATGGCAACGAAAAGTTGCCCCTTATTTGAATGGCACCGCAGCGCATTGAATGGCAACGAAAAGTTGCCCCTTGTTTGAATGGCACCGTAGTGCATTGAATGGCAACGGACAGTTGCCCCTTGTTTGGATGATGCCGCAGCGCTTTGTAGTCAGTTCTCAGAGTGACGAACATAACCAAATTCTCGAATTCAGAGAAAACAAAGATGATCAAAACCATTACATGGACACAATCGAATTTTGAAGTGTTTTATGGCTGGACTTCAAAATGAAGTTGCCTACGTATCCCAAAGATGGGAATCAAGCCTTGCGTAGTTCGGGGTTAAGGTACACTCGGGTATTTTAACCTTCACTTTTTTAGGCTCTAACTTTTGCCAAGGCGCCGTTCTTGCTTCGACCTTCTTGAGCTTACATTTTCTTTTCTTTTCAATTATTTTTTTCTCTTTTTTTTTTTTTCTCTTTTTTTTTTTCTTTTTTGTTTTTTTGTATATATCTTTTCTTGCTCTAACTTTTGCCTGGGTCGCCCTTTCGGATTTTCGGCCCAGCGAGCCTCTCAAAGGGTAAAAGTGTAACAAGTCCATGCCAAATGGTTTTAGGATCTCGAAGCCATCCGTATCCAAGAGAGTGGCTGTTGTATCGATTTGCAGAAGGATCCATCTTCGGTTCTTCGGACATTTTCGCCCCTAGTTCGAGGGGTGCTTCTGTCCTAGCTTCGCAAGCTTCTTTTGACGACGTCCAACCTTCTTGATTTGACTTCCCTGCCCCTAGTTCGAGGGCTGCTTCGAATCTGGCCACACAGGCCTCTCATTGCGGTTGATCGTTGAACACTCTGAATTAAGGTGCAAGGTTTGAAAGCAAGGGATCGAGTCTCGAGGCTGAGAGTGATCCTAGGCTGCACAATCTCAAGAGCGATTCCACACAGGTCTTCGCAGGATCGCGTAAAAACATTTTTTGAAATCTTTTAAGAAAGCGACAAATCGCTCGCACTGAAGACAGTGTAGAACCAATCTGGATCAAGCCAGGATCCTTCCCAGTACTCACACTAACAAGCATGATTTCGTTCATTAAGGGCTTAGCACGCCTCTCTTTCTCTCAATTGATCAAATTTGTGCAAAACCCGAGGAATTCCTTCCTCTTCGTTTTCACCGCAGTGTTCAAAAGGTTTTGAAAAACTCAGGTCATTACAATAACTTCAAGGCACAGAAAAGACAGAGTTCTTAGTCAAATACTGTCATCTCATTCAGAACTTCCGGCATAACTGGCACAAGACAGAAGCAAACGCGAGAGCGTGAAAATCACTGCTGTTTCATTCAAAATCTGTTGGAACAACTGGCTCCCTGGTAGGGACAGACTCAAAACAAAACGAAAAGACAAACGCGAAACAAAATGGTGACGCCCGAGATAACACCCCCGGAATCACCCGACTCCTATACAAAAGGACTGACTCGATACGACAAGACAGACCTCAACTGACTTAGTATGAAAAGACTGACTCAAAACAAAAGGACAGACTAAAAACAAAACAACAAGACTGACTCAATACCCAAGTCAGAATGTAGCATTAGCCAAATGCTCAAAACGGTGTGTGCCATTCCCATATCTGGAGTTAATTGAGTGTCGCCCGCAGGTGGTTCATCCCCCGATCACATCACATTATCCCCCAAGTTCACTGATCCAGTGCCGATAGACTTTGCTGAGCTGGCGCGAGGATGACCTTGTTGTTAAACAGATCTTGTACATCATGGCGCAGACGAAAGCAACTGTCAGTGTCATGACCGGTTTGTTGATGGTACACACAGTACCTAGTATGGTCATGCTTTAGAGGGAGAGGATCAGGTAAAGGCCGTTGATCCAATGGTTTTAGATGTCCTTTCCGGATTAAGACCTCTAGAGCCTTTGACAAAGGCATATAAAGTGGGGTGAAAACCCTCTTGACTCGGGGTGGATATTTGGCTGTCTATGAGCTACTTCCGGACGCATCGGTGAATAGGGTAGCTTTTTTTTGATGTAGTGGTGGTGACCATGCCCACTTCAGAAGATCTTGTAGCTACATCACCACTGGTGGTCACATTCGAACTGCGGGAAAATGCCCGCCTAGGCTGCTCTTTCTCCTGGTCAATGAGGCCCTGCTTCATAGCATCCTCGATCTGTACTCCCATCTCATGCAAATCTGAAAAGGTAGGGCAGGGAAGCACGATCATTTTCTGCATTAGTTTGGGCTGGAGGTTGCGCACAACCATCCGCATTTGATCCTTTTCCGTTGGCCTAATGGTCATCATTGAGGCCTTGGCCCTCCAGCGGGTTACAAAGTCAGAGAAGCCCTCTTTCGGCTCTTGCCTGATCGTCTCGAGATCACGGGTTGTGATCTCAATCTGGGTATTGTATGAGTATTGTGCGACGAAGGCCTCGGCCATCTCCTCCCAGCTTCATTTCACTGAATCCTCCAATTTGGCATACCAGATGGCCACAATACCCGACAGGGTCCTGCCAAAAAAGAAGAGCTTCTGTAATCTTGTCAAGCCCATCGGGCGCAGAACATCTGAAAACAAACTCAGGTGGACCATGGGATCTCCTGACCCGTCAAAACGGTCGATGTGAGGCATCTTGAACCTGTCCGGCAATGTCACCACCGAATCAGTATATCCATCTCCAATGTCCAGGATGGAGTTGACTCCCTGAGATTTATTAAACATCTTCTCAAGTTTGCTCAATTTCAACATTGTGGGGTCGATCTCGAACTCAAAGGGAGAGTCCGGCAGATTGGTAGGTGCTTTGGATAGCTGGGTTGAAATTGGAGGCGGAGCAGGCCCTACTGGAATGTCCGTACCTTCCTGGACATTTGGCATCTCCCAAGGTGCTGGAGCTCCTGCTGGGGGAGGAACTTGTTGTGAAGCAGACGTGCTGCTTTGCTGTTGCAACCTGGTGATGAGCTCAGCCTGCTGAGCCATGATTGTAGCCTGCTGCTTGGAAAATTTCGCTTGGCGGACAGCGTCTTGTTGTATAAGTTTCATAGTTTCCTGCATTTGACGCATCATTGCCTCCATCCCTGATGTATTCTGCTGATCCATCTGACTGACCGGTAGATCTATCTCTATGGCAACAATTGAGACCTCAGTCCGACTGTTAAGGACCACTGATCTGGTAACTGCTGAATTGGTGATCTGTGCCTGACTGGCCCTTTTACCCTATTTCTGACGAAGGAACACTGATTTGCCCTTAAATTGAATCTCTGACCTAACAGAGTCTATCAGCACTAGTCTAATGTACCCGGGGGATATCGGAGCCTTCTGAAGCTAAGGTTCCAAGACTACCTAGCAAAAGGGAAAACAAAGAGCATCTCAGCCTGATTTCACGATAACCCATATGAAATGGTGAATAATCAGTGCCCCTCTGATTCTGCCAGAATCGATACCCTCAGTAAATCAATCCCAAAATTTAATGGTGCCCGCAGGCCTGATGCCCAAACTTGCAAACTGATACATGCATTCCTGTAGAGACGCACTCTAAAAGCACATAACAAGCAAGTGAGAGCCAAAACACCCCCATGTTGGGGTAGGGTTTCCCTGTCCTATTTTGTCAGGAGCTAGAGTTTTACTACGCACGCAGTAGTTTCAAACAACCTATCGGATAAGCAACCTGTCCTAGCTTGGAATGGTCACTATGGATTCTGAATATGCACTAGGTCGAATGGTCAAAAGGGGTGCCCCGGTAAAATCGGGGTTTGTGTTCCCCATCGGGCGAGCCCTACAACCGTCGACCTTATGGTCATGCCTTGACAAGACAAGCCTCCGGCAAACCGTTCAGGAATAGCAGATGGCAAACACGGTGTCCTAGGTGCACCAATGAAAATGCAATGCAAAGAAACACACAAGTGTCGTCAAAACAAGATATCATGAGTTCGAGTCACGTTCTCTAAATCCTCAGCGGAGTTGCTTGAAACTGTAACAAGTCCGCGGGGGACCTCGCTACAGTTCGGACTCAAATTGTCACGGTTCTTAATCTGAACCAAAGAGTCCAAATCCGGCAAATCGTTTTGAGAAAACAGATTTTTAGAAAAGAAGTGCCAAACATAGACTGCTTTGCCAGATACAGAGTCGCCACCTAAATATTTTATTTTTGGGAAATTTAGGAAACCCTGACTCGTTTGCCTAAGGCCACGTGTCCGTCATCACCAAAGTTTCCTCGGCTTGGGAACTTGGGTACGATTGGGGAAGGTCACTTCATGAGCACCCCCGCTCGCCCGATAAAAGATCAGCCTCTACTAACGATGATATCTAGTTTTGAAGACATTGTGTGTTCTTATTCCGATTATTAGCCTAGATTTACTATGTGATGCGCACAGAATACAAGTATAGACTGGGTCGCCTGAATTGGAACAAAACATTTCATGTTTGTTTTTGAAAGATGGTTTGCTACCCGCAGGTAGGCTTAAAATGCAGATTTTGCCACCCTCATGTGGGCTTAGAAAGATGGTTTTGCCACTATCTAGTGGGCTTAGAACTCACAGTTGATGATTTGTCCCAATCCAAATAACCCAACCTTCACCCACAGGCATTCAAGGCAGTTATATCACATAAGCAGTTAGCCTCATGGTAAGCATGCTATCATGGCAGTCACTCACACGCATGCAAGGATGCTAAAGCATAAAAACTCACCGAGTACTCCAAGCCAAAACAGAAGCTAATTAGAAATCCATGCATGATCCTAACTATACAGAAATGCCTAATGCAACACATGCAAAAATGTAACTATAGCAGGCTCGGCTATTCTAAACATGGCATATGAGATGCAACAGCTATCAAGTATTCAACTCGGAATTGAAGTACAAATGCAGTTAGTATGATGCGCCGAGCCCGGTGCATGTAAAACAAATGAATGAATGCAAACATGCTATCATACTATATGCTAATTGAAATATGCCCTAATCTAACCATCATAAGCTGGTAAATAAAAGGAAAAAGACGTGGGATTGGAACACATACATCACACACACGCATACTTATTACAACATTGCCCTCGCGCAGAGGGTCCGAATAAATAATATACAGTCCCAAATAAATAGTACAGTCCGAATAAGTACAAAAATCCTAATTAATTTACAAATTAATCTAGGAAAGCTATAAATTGGCATGCAAGCTAGGGACTGCCTCGACTCTACTCCGGATGATGGATGATGTATGTTCGGGTTGCCTTGCACGGAAATCCACTGCAATGCCCCAATTAACCTCTGTTTGCAATTGTTCTTGGAAAGCGTGCTAAGCTCCGGAAGGCTGCCGATTCTTGATTTGCTGTAATAGAGAGCAGGAAAGGGGCATAGCAATATATTTTTACATATGTATGCATGTCTCGGTCTTCGTGCCACCAATCGTGCATCTCGATGCATGATGGCCGAGGAGTCGAATTGCACAACTCAATATGAAATGAATGCACATGTAAACAGAACAAGACCAAGACTCCATCATGGATAATCCGGAGTGTCGGTGACTGGGAATTGAGACACGTTCCGTCACTCGGAGTACGAAACGTCCCTCGTTTCCCGTGCTCGGGCTAACTCCTATCCCAAACACGATGCAATATGCATGACATGCATGGATGCAACTAATATACAACCTAATAAGCACAATGCTATGAAATGACATACACGATGCACGCGGTAACATGGCATGCACAATACACTAACATACAGCCTAGCATACATAATGCTATGAAATGAAATGGCATACACAATGCATAATGGACTTACACCAACACAAGTGGACCTCAGCCACACTCACATAAGAGGCCATTAGATGAAAATGAGACACTCGAGACGCGTGCACGCATGCACGCAAACCGAGGACCGATCCTAAGGCATGAATGCCACTCTACCAAAGCATGGCAAGGCATGAAATATGGCATACAAACATGCAAATTTCAGAGCTAGAATATGATGCTAAACAGCCCCTAATCATGGCAACATGGCACCCGATGCATGAGATGAGACCCGAAACTCAAAGCTAGGCACATGAAATGACTTATAGCTATACAAAAGATGCATTATTTGAATATGAAGTGTAAATACAGAGTCAAGATAGTCCCAAAATATGCATTTTTCCAGTTTAGAGTGTGGCCAAAAAGTGCTAGCAAGATGGCTTAAATTAGCATGCAATTTTGACTAGTAAACATGGTTTACATGGCAAGTCTATGAAGCACATGGAATCTCACTAAACCAGCAAAAATCAATGAACTAAACATGCCAAAATACACCCAAATAACCATGGAAATACAGCCAACACATGCACAAATGAGGGGCTCCTTTAGAGGGCATACAAAGGGATTCTTAAGCACATACAAAATAGACATGTGGCAACCCCAAAACAACTTTGAAAATCAAATATGGTAGTCCCAAAACTCAACAAATTGACCCTAGAATGTGGCTAGGAAGCATGCAAGATGGGGTTGCTTTGAAAGGCCAAGACGGCCATCAAACAAGCCAAGGTGAGAGAGGGTCACCCCCCTCTAATTTGGAAGCTCAAAACAGCATCAAAGCCACTGGAAATCCACTGGATTCCAGTGGCTAGAAGGTCAAATAAGGCATGCAACAAGGGCTAGGGTGTAAGGCTCAAAATAGGAGGCAACCAAGCATACAAGATAGCATATGACCTCAAACAATAATGGAACCTCAATAAAACATGAAGATGATATTAAAAAAAGCCTTTTCTCAATTTATAACAAGTCTCAAAAGTGATCACAAATATGGCTTATCTATCATGCAAAAGTGACCCTAAAAAGGGGAAAAGCGGTAAGGGATATCATCTGTCCCCAAATGGCAAGGATCCCTTCAACAAAGTTGAATAAGGGCTCAAAACAAAGCACTTTACAGTTTACATCAAGCCACGAAAATAAACACAAGTGAGGCTAAACTATCATGCAAGAAAAAGGCCAAAAGAGGGACAAAGAGGCAAGTGGTAGTTGCTGGCCTCAAAAAGAGGAGGACCCTTGAATAGTGTTGAAGAGGGGCTCAAAAAATGATATTTTACAGTTTATGACCAAGTCTAAAACAGCTCACAAATAAGCCTAAAATACTATGCAAAAATAGGCCTAAAAGAGGGTTTAAAGACAAAGGGTAAGAATGAAGCCTCAAATAGGGAAAGGCCCTTAATCAAACATGAAAAGGAGATAAAAACAAGGCTATTTTTAGTTAGGGTCGGAGCCCAAAAATGTAAGCACAAGGAGCTAAGATATTGATCAAAATAATGCACAAAAGAGGGAAAACGGACTCACCCTTGTAGAACCCAACTTCAGCAGCCTCTTGGTCCAAGAAGTGGTGCTCCTAGCCTCTGGAAAGAACCTCCAAGCTTCTGGAATGGAGTGTGGATTGGTTGGCTTGGAGATGGAGTAGAAATGGTGTAGAAGTAAAGAGGTTTTGAGGTTTGGAGTAGAGAAAGAGAGAGATTTAAGGCAAAGCTCTCAAATGAATTTTTCTAACCCTTCTAAATGCAGCTGGAGCTACTGGTTTATAGAAGGAGAGAAGGGAAAAAGGGAGGGGGGGAAATCAAATTCAAATTTCCCCCTCAAAAGGTTGACCCTCGGGCATAGGGCTTAGAGGAAAACAAATTGCACATCTAGAACACACTTGGGGAGGGGGTCATGGTCGGCCAGCTCAAAAGGGCAAAAAAGGTCATCCAACTAGGTAAGTGGCCGGCCTGCTACATTTTCTGGCCGGCCTGCTACTTTTCAGGAAAAAAAATGGGTCTTCCGGAAAGAAGGGTGGCCAGCCAGTGATAGAGAAGTCCAATGGTGGCTGTTCAAGTGTCCAAATTGAAGCCCCGGAAGTTATATTTCCAATGGCGCTAACCTTGCATTAAAAATTCTCTTGTGGAAAACGTTATGCCCTTTTTGGTGAAGCCGCGCAGATTTCGGTCCAACCGGAGTGATGCCCTACTTCAATCAACTATATTTCCCCCGTCCGGAATTGGATTTAGGAGATTCTTGAGTGCAAAATGAAGCCCCGGAAGTCTTATTTCCAACGGTGGTGGCCTGATAGCTTGATTCCAAGGATGCAAAGGAATAGGCCCGATTCGGCGAGGGCTGTTCGACTCTTTCTTAACGGTTCATGCCCATTTTCTCCCTCAACTGGATTTCTTCCCTCTTCTCCTCTTTTCTTCAACTCCAAACCCCTAAGTAAGGTGTTTTGAAAGATTTTTCAAAGATTTCATCTCTCTTTCATTCATTTCCACTTTGTCCTTGCTCGGTTTACCGAAAAGCGCAACATTTGACAAAATGCGAGCCTCGGAACATCGTAAAAACTTTATTTCAAAAACGTTTTGAAAGAGAGGGTTTTAAGACTAAAATATTTTGATCAAGATTGTTTTGGTCCAAAAAAAAAAGGGGTATGAAGTTGAGATTTGACTCTCTCTCCTTGCCGAAGAAATTGAACCTTTGCACTGGACAACTTCCAAAACCATCAGTCGCGTTCAAGTCTTAAAGGTGGTCAAAAATGAGGTGGCTACACGTGGCGAGGTAATAGATGGTAGAGTTGAACGATGAAGTTTCCTACAAATGAGATTGATTTGTAATCTTCGCCGCCAAGCCGCTTGAGAAAAAGTCACTTTTTTTATTTTTTTTATTTTTTTTATTTTTAAAATTTTTCCTTTTTTTTTTTTTTTTTTGGGGTTCTTGTTTTTTTCTCTTTTCTTTCTCTTCTTTTATGTTTTTGTTTAGGAAGGAGCACCAATGCTTCAGAATTTCCCCCTTTTTTTTTTTTTTTGTTGTTTTGAAATTTTTCTTTTTGTTGTAACGCTAATAAGGGCTTCACCCTAAAGTTGAATAAAATGAGTTTCGTTGTTTGCACATCATGGCATGAATGGCACATCACTATGAGCATGAAAAAGATTTTTTCCTTTTGAACTTGAATCTGAGAATGGTTGAATCTTAATTAATTCTAAATTGGATATTGAGCCGTAAACTGACCAGAAATCAAAGAACAACTCAATGAAAGAAAAACAAAGCAAAAATAATCCGAACACACCTATTTACACTTGTTGGAGCGAAAGACACTCAAAACAAAATTCTAAAAGACAAACCATTAAGCCTATACAAATTCTGCAGTTTTCCATTCTGGATATCAAAAATTGGTTGGCCGACTAATTGATTGATTAGTAAACCAATTTGTTGTCTAACCAGCTAAAAAATTAATGGGCTGGCTAATTCATTAACTGCCTAGCTGAATGAATTGATGAACTGGTTGGAAAATTGGCTGGCCAAACAAGTGGCTAGTTAGTTGATACAAACAAGAAGCACCTGGAGTCAACTAAGAACTTGGATGGCCAACTAAATTGTTAGCCGGCCGGCTGAAACATGAACACGAGACTTGAGAGTGCAGGGAGAGGACAAAATTCCTGACTCGACTATGCCCCTAGTTCATTGTTTTGACTTTTCTTTTTTATTTTCTGGTAAAAATAGTTTGATCAACACGAGAGTTAGATTAACATGCTTGTTCCACTCTTTGTTTTGAAATCATGTAATTCAGGTTGTGAGCCCTGAATTTTTTTCTTTTTTAGGTCCAAAAAATGGTCCAATTTTGCAAAAATAGAATAATTTTTGAGAAAACCAGTCAACTTCATTAAAAGTCCTCAAAATTTGTTTTCGCAAATGGCCACTACTTGACCCACATGGAATCAACCTTTGAGCTGCACAAATAACCTGAGCTTGATTTGTCTTGCAACTGAAGCTGTCGTAAAGAAGAGATAGGACAACCGAATTGAATGGAGATGAGCCAATTGAACATGGATAAAACAACTGAGCTAAATAAGGGTAAACCAATCAAACAAGGATGAGACAAGCAAGTTGAAAATGGTTGGGGCCGAACTTCAAGATGAAGCTGCTTATATATTCCAAAGATAGGAATAAGGCCTTACATAGTTCCAGGGTAAGGCTCACTCGGGTATTTTCAATCTCCTTTTGTGTTCTAACTTTTGCCAAAGCTGCCATTTTGATTTTTCAACCTTGCGAGTTTTTTTTTCCCATTTTTTTTTTCATTTTTTTATTCTATTTTTTTTGTTTCATTTTTCATTTTCTATTTTTTTTTTTGATTTTTTTATGCTCTAACTTTTGCCTGTGTTGCCCTTCCAAGTTTTCAGCCCAGTAAGCCTCTTAAGGATAGTACATTTATAGCTTGTATATGTGGATTGGTTATGAGATCTCTAGGCTATCTAAATCCATGAGAATGACTGTTACTCTTGACCAGATGATGTAGGGACCAGTCCAATTGGGTCTGAATTTTGCCCCCTAGGGTCATGGATAGGAACCCGATTGTCTTTTCACATTAAATTGTCTTCTCTCAGATTCTGGAATGTGATTTCTTTTCGGTCTCCATTAACTTGAGAAACGACCTAGTTTTGAATCTTTGATCACATCCAACCTTTTTGCCCCTAGTTCAAAGGCTGCTTCCAATCTGGCCATGCAAGCCTTTTTTGATCATATCCAACCTTATTGCTGCTAATTCAAGGGTTGCTTCTAATTTGGCTGTGCAAGCCTCACACTCTAGTTGATTATTGAACATTCCAAATCAAGGTTTGAAAGCTAAGGGGCTTGAGTCTTAGGTCGAGAGAGATTCTATGTTGTATAATGTCAAGATCAATTCCAGGTATGTCTTCGTAGGACCATGCAAAAATATTTTTTTGAAATCTTTTCATAAAGTGACTAGTCACTCGTGCTCTTTTGAAGAAAGTATGGAACCAATCTGGACCAAGTGAGGATCCTTCTCAGTACCCATATTAGCAAACATGATCTTATCCATCAAGGGTTTAGCATGCCTCTCTTCCTCTTAGTCTATCAAATTTTACAAATACTGAGGAATTCCTTCATCTTCGTTTTTATCAAAGTTTTGGAAAAAGTTTTTAAAATTTTAGCCAATGAAATAATTTATAGGCACAGAGAAGTAAGCAAAAATGACTGCATTTTTAATCATAACTTCTGGCTTAATAGTACAAACTTGACTGCTTAGAGAAAAGACAAACACAAACAGGACAGTAATGTCTGGGTTATCACCCCCGAAATCACTAGACTCTGACTTATAAGGCTAACTCGATCTTGATTTTATCTCCACAAACTTTGATTCCAGTTCCACAGACTTGGCGGAATCAAGTTTAGACTCAACACCTAATTCAGAAAGCAAAATGAAAGCATTCTCAAATTGCTAAATACAGTGTGTGTCATCCACCGCGTTTGGAATCGAGATGTGTGCAATCAGTAAGTGGTCTATCCCCGATCACAACAATAATCATAATATCCCCTCGAGTTTACTGGTCCAGCGCTAGTTTCAAAATCTATCACAGATTCAGCCAGTATTAGACCTAGAACTTCTTTAGTGCTTCTTTCCTTCTTGATCAATCCATGGCTCAAGAAAACCATAAAGAGGGAAGTATATACTCATGATACTATCTTTCATAATGCCCAATTCCAGCTCCAAATCATCTGCCACCACGGGGTGTTGGGGTTTTGGCTGGAATCGATGTACATATATTATGAATAAACCAACGCTTTCTGGAATAAGCACCTCGGGCTTAGGCGAAGGGGAATGTGTGATATGTATGCTTAGGTTGAAGGTAGATGGCAGGGTATGGATTAGGTTGAGATGGAAATGCGGTGGGACTTGGTCATAGGGTAGCAATGGATTGGAGGTGGCATTGGGCTTTTTAGGTGGAGCTATTGCTTTGTTGTCAATGAGATCTTGTATCTCATGACGAAGGCGATAAAAACGATCAGTTTTATGTCTGGGCTACTGGTGGAAGGCATAGTATTTGGTAGGGTCATGTTTGGTTGGGAGTGGATCGGGAAGTGGTTGAGGGTCAAGAGGTTTGAGATACCCTCTTTCTATCAAGATCCTTATGGCTATGGTAAGGGACATATAGAGAGGGGTGAATGCTTTGGTTGAGGTTCAAGCTGGGTTGGCAGAGGGATTGGTTGTTTTAGCAGTAGTGACAGTGTTGATTTTTTAGGGTGTGGTATTGGTAGCTGTGCTACTATTGGGAGTAGCATTGGAACTATGAGTGAATATCTTTTTCAAAGGCTTATTTCCTCTTGTAATGATCTCTTGTCTGATAGCATTCTCAATTTGAACCCCAATCTCATAGAGCTCATTGAAGTTGAAGAGGGGAATCTTCTGCAGTAATCTTCCATGTAGATTTTTTACCACCATATGGACTCGATACTTTTCCAAGGGTCGGCTTGTCATCATGGCCGCATTTTCCCTCCATTTGGTAATGAAGGCCATGAAACTTTCAATGGGCTCTTGTCGGGTCGCCTCTAGGTCCCGGGTTGTTACCTCAATCTAGGTGTTGTAAGAATATTGGGTAATGAAAGCCTCGACTGATTTCTCCCAACTTTGTTTTACTAAGTCTTCCAATTTAGCATACCAGATAATAGCTACACCAGATAAAGTTCTCCCAAACAAGGAAATTTTCTGAGGCCGAGTCAGGCCCATAGGTTTTAAAACATCTGAGAAAAGGCAAATGTGGACCATAGGGTCACCAACCCCATCAAACCTATCTAGGTATGGCATTTTGAACCGCTCAACAACCTTACAATTATTTCTACAAGCCCATCTTCGATGTTTGGAACAGAGTTGATCCTATGTGATTTGTTTAACATTTTCTCTAATTTAGATATTTTCAGCATAGCCGGGGTCAACTTCATTAATATCTATAGGGAAAAGTCCTTATATTTGTATATTAGGTTCATGAAGCTCCTCAATTGGTGGAGGTGGTTCCAGATCTGGATGAACCACTGGAGGTGGATGAGATATGGACACCTTAAATAGGTGTTGCAATTCAGCGAGAGCTTCCCTGTTGGCGGCAACCTTGTTAGTAATACTACCCATGCTTCGTTGAAGGGCTAAAATCATGTTTTCTATATCTGCCGGAGGTTGGTCTGTCACTGTTGGAGGTTGGTCCGTCACTACTAGAAGTGGGTCTGTCACTATTGGAAGTGGATCCGTCACTACTGAAGGTTGGTCCATCACCACTAGAGGTTGGTCCATCACCACTGAAAGTGGATCCATCACAGATCCTAAAAATTCTGACTGGCGAGGTTTTGACAATGAGGTTTTAACTTTCCTCCTTGTAATTGGCGGTAGAGAAACTAACGCTGGCTGTCCTTGAACCCAATATGCAGTTCTACTCTAGCAGCGCTAGTCCACAAAACTTGGGGGATATTAGACCGTTTTGAAGTTACAGTGCTACGACTACCTAGCAAAAACAAAATGAAACTCCCAATCAGAAATTCGGCAGCATTTCAGCTCAACTAATCCTTATGCACATTGAACTCAACGCTTCAAAATGATATGCCTGACCCACTGATCAGATTTGAGAACCCCATATCCCATATATTGCACATAGTATGAAAGAAAACCAATACCTCTATGAAGGGTAGGGTTACCCTGTCCTAACTTTGAAATAGTCTAGGGTTTCTTTATTCAAACAAGTGGCATCATACATCTTAGAATAGGGTAGCTTCCTATCCTAAGTTGGAAATTGCTAGAGTATACTATATGCACTAGGTCAGTCTTTGTCAAAAAATGTACCTCAGCAGGACACCGATACTCCTACTCAACCTGGCATATCAAGTGATACATGGTGATCTCGGTTCTAAGGCTTGTGCTCTCACCATATTAGAGCTTATGTCCATCTATTCACCCGAAGCCAAATAGCCGTCCAGGATAATAAATGACGAACACTGGACTTAGGCGCACCAATGCATGCAATGCAACGAACATATAATTGAAAATAAAAGTCATATCATGGAGTTCGAGTCAAGGTTTCTTAATATCTCTAGCAGAGTCGCTAGTAACTGTAATATCGCTCGGGGGGTACCTGTGAGTGTTAAATAGTTTAGACCCTCGATCTCTTTGATCTGGTCTTACAAGTGTAATGTGAAACATAGATGAGAGTCCAAATTTGACAACTTCATAGAAAATCCATTTTATTGCAAAAACATCTGCCAAGAATGGACTGCGTCATCAGATCTCAGAGTCGTCACTTAATATTTTGAGAAAATTAAGAAACCCGTGACTCGTGCTAAGGCCACTGTTCGTCATAACCAATGATGCTTGGCTAGGAACTTTAGGTATGAAGGGGAAAGGTCATTAATTGAGTACCCCCGTTAACCCGATCAAAAGATCGGCCTTTACTAACCATGATATGAGTTTTATTTACTTTCTATGTTTATATTCCAATTATTTAATAAATCCTAAAAATTATTATGTGAAGCAAACACATATAGACTGTGTCATTCATTTTGGAACAATTTGATTTCATATATTTGGAAGATGTTTTGAATAGTGTAATCATGAAAATCAATTTTATTCCAAATTAAATAACACAACCTTCATCCACTAGCATGCATAGAGTTATATCAAATAAGCAACTAGCCACATGATAGGATGTTAAACATAGTAGAAAAAATATACAGAAACGGGATGCTAAAGTATAATAACTTACATATTTACTAACATCCCGCAAATAATTACGAAACAAAGTTAGTAAAAACATGCATGATTCTATATACAAGATCTTAATACAATTCACTCATGAAATGCAATTACAGATCCGACTTCTAATATATGACATGTGAAGTATCTCAAAACCTGAGATAGCACACAAAATTACATAATAATCAATTAAACCCATAAATACAAATTTAGCCATATGCTAAGGCATAAGACATAGATGCAAAGTATGAATATGATGACAAGCATAATATAAGATGCATATTTACAGAATATGGAAAGCAAATAAAAGAATGAGATAGAAAAAAGCGGGGATAGGAAACTATTACATCACTTTGAATATTACAAATCTAAAGGGGGGAGAGAAAAAATATTACAACAAAATATATCCTCACAAATACTCCCTAATTAAAATAAAAACAATAAAAACGGAAGCTGCAAGGGCTCCTGGAGACCGTCGGAGACTGTTTTGCTCAACATGAAAAGGTTGCTGGGTTCCGTCCAGGAAAATGTGGTTGGCCGGCCAAAACATGAGCTGGCTAGCCAAAAAGTTGGCTGGTCGACCAAAAAAGTGGCCGATCAGCCGACAAGGCCAGGCCGAAAACTCTATTTTGCTTAAACACCAAAAAAACAAACGAAAAATATGCAAATGGCTCAACTAACCACTTCCAGCTAGCTTACAACAGGTTTATAACATGAGATCAAAGCATGAAAAACAATAGAAAAAAGAAAATGCATGAAAGTAAAAGAAAATGAAAAGTGTGCAAAATTTACCGTCCAAGGAAGGATTTGAATGCCAAACTTCCTTTTGATCACCCTGAAGCTTAGGAAGTGTGTTCTCAATTCTCAGTTTGAAATTTCAAAATTCTAGTTATAATGGTGTTTTTGGGTTATTTAACAGTGTTTTTGGGGTAGAAAAAAAATTCCCCTTTTGACAATAGAGGCCAAAGGAGGATAATGGAGAGGGTCTAGATATATCTCGTGCATGAATGTATCATTAAAAGATCTAAAATGGCATGACCCACACGCTTTCATCAAGAATTTTGTCAAAATTGCCCTGCTCTTGGGCAAATTAGCCAGCCGGCCAAATTAGTGGCTGGCCAACCAAAATCTCGGCTGGCAGGCCAATTAATTTGGTTAGCCGACCAACTTATTGGCTAGCTAGCTAGCCAATTATTTGGCCAGCAGGCCAAAATATTCATCGTGGTTGACTATTTTACACAAAACAGGATTTTTCAATTGAATTATCTTTCTTTCCTTCTATTTTCACACTGTTCTTTGCTCAATTTCTTGAGAAATTTTTTTATTTTGAAGTTTAAAAGTGAGTCTTGGAACACTACAAAAATATTCAGAACAAAGCACGGAAAAAAAGTTTCAAATGAGAGTTTTGAACGGGATTTGAACATGTGACTAAAACAGGCTTAGGTTTGAAAATGAAGTACAAATTCTATTTTTCTTACTGCAAACACATTCTTGTTTTCATTATCGGGTAATCAAAAGAAAGCGCCCAAGTCTTACAGCTAGTCAAAATGGGATGTCTACAGTGGCGACTCTATGTCAATAAAGTAAATCAGTGTGGAATTTGTGCCTTAGACTCGAAAAAGGCATGACGCTTACAGGTGCTTTAGGATTTTTTTGCCGAGTTGGTTTTAAGGAGGGAAACAACATTGTTTGATACTTCCGACATGAAAGGAGAAAGAGAACAATAATAGGAAAGATAGGCGGAGAAAAGCAATCGCGACGAAGATCTACGCGGGACGGGGATGTACGAGAATTACAAGCTCCTCAAACACTACAAGGACAAGAAGGTCTCGAAAGGTCTCTATAGAAAAGCTGGTTGGATCGTCGGAGATGATAGCACTACCTACATAAAATTAAATATATATATATATATATCTTTATTAACATTTCTCTGATTTTGGTTCTTTTGGCTAATGAATCACGAAAAAGAGATGATGGTGGATGATGGAAGGTGGGTGCAGAATGAGAGGGAGAGTGGTTGAAGAATTTGGAAGTAGGGCGATGGAAGGTGTAAAGTGAGATGATAGGCTAGGAAAGAAAGAAAGAGTTATGATCATGTGTAGTGAGAAATAATGGCCTCGTTTGGAAAGTTGGCTGTTTTAGTAGGCTACTTTAATTTTTGGCTATTTTAATAGGCTAAAATTTTTGTGTTTGGAAAGGTGGTTGAATTTTTTTGTAGTTGATTGTGATGCTTGTGAGAAAAAAAATGAAATAATTATAGATTTGATGTGACATTTTGTCTTATTGACTATTTTAGCCTATTTTATCTTTTTGTGAATTTTAATCTAAAAAAAACCAAAAATCCACTTCCCAAATAGGGTTAATATTAATTTAAATGGGTTGCATACCATGTGCCTTGCACACTTAAGAAAAGTCCTAATTTAAAACATCAAGTAGGAACATGCCACATGTATTATATAAAAATATTCCGTTGAATGATTTAATTGATATAGACAGAAGGTTCAAATTGTTTTAAAATTTAAAATTCAAGATTTAAATTGATACAATTAAAACTCCATGGTTTAATTTTAAAAACACATAAAATTCTAATTTTTTTTTTTTTTTACAATATTCCCATCATTTTTTTCTCTTTTATTTTTTCTTCACAAATTCAAAATTTAAATACAGTTTTAACGATCAAGTCATATTTTGCTTTTGTGTTTTTAAATTCTTTCAAGTTAATCCTCCAATGCCAATGATGGTGGAATTTGAATTTGTCTGTAATAAGGCAAAAAGTATGCAGGCCTCCGAGAATATTGTCACTGTGTGCCTAACTCATTGTATTATAGGTTTGACATTTCTTAATTGTCATATTAATTTGAAAAAATGTTTAGATTTAGTAGATCTATTTTGAGACTAATTTTGTTGATTTGAACTGTTTATTTTTTAAAATTTATTGAGTAGAATATTGATGTACAAAAATCAAAATAAATGAATATCAGTAACTATATATTTGAATCATATTTGTTTTAAAAAATGGATAACAAATATAATTTCAAGAATAACTATCTATTTTTTGTAATATAAATTTGATTTAAATATATAATTACCAATGCCTGATTATCTTGATTTTTTGAATGAATATATTACTCAACAAGCCTAAAAAGTAAACTATCTGAATCACTGAAATGTGTCCCAAAATAGGTGTACCAAGTTCAAACGCTTTCTCAAATTGAGATAATCGATTTCAGAGAAACCAAACCCATTATATTATATATTTTTTTCCAAGTATTCTTTTCTTTTTAAGTCTTGTAACTATTGTTATTGAGTGGACACAACACCGTATTGTGAGCATGTGGTAGCCTTTTTTGAATTTATTTCGATAATTTGAACCATTCATATTATAAGATTCATTGAGTAAATCGTTCATGAAAAAATTAAATCAATTAGACATCTGTAACATATAACAAGACTACATTTATCTTTAAAAAAAAAAAAACTGTTAGCATAAATTTAATAATTTTTTTTAAAACAATTTTGGTCCGATCATGGAGTTATATATGTCTAATTAACCTCTTTTTTATATAAATGATATACTTAACAAACCATATAATATCAACGATTCGAATAATCAATATAAAATTGATACAAATCTCAACTAGATCATCTCAACAAGATGCTAACAGCCCTCTCTCCTTGTCCATGGACACACCACCACCGTAAAATTTTAAAAACTAAATAATTACTTGCAAAGTTGCTGTTTGGCAACTTTGTTGGAAGTGAGTTGAGATTAAAGAAACATAAAAAGAAAAAATAGTAAACTAATAAGATAAGATGTCACATTTAAATTATAATTATTTTATTTTTTTTATAAAAAAATTAAAAAGTCAAAAGATTTCTTTTAAATAAAATTAATTTAACCAAGTTAAATTAGTTTAAAAAAAATTAAAAAGTCAAGTCAAAAATATTATTTCCAAACGAATCTTTAAGAATTTTACACTAACTTTCTCACATCTTTTAGAGGCGTTTTTTATTTGATGGGAGAGGAACTCGCGTAGTATTATGGATATAGACTTCTTATTATGTATTTATGAACCTATACAACTATTGTGGGTGTTTGGGAAGTGAATTTTTATGTAGATTTTAGTAGATGTAGATTTTTATGAGATAAAAAATTTTTAGTGTTTGGGAAGATAATTGAGTTTGAATAATGATTGAGAGCTCGAATTTGGCTCCCCCTAATCCCCAAAACGACGTCGTTTTGGGGATTTTTTTTTTTTTTTTTTTCTTCCATTTCCGTGAGAGAAGCGAGAGGAGGAGGAGAGAGCCGCCGATCGTCATGAATCCGTCAGCCGATCGCCATCGTCAAATCTCCGTCGTCGCCGCGCCATGCCTCGTCGCCTCTTCCATCGCCGACGACCTCCAGCCCTCCGCCTCCAGCCCAATTTCTAGGCCCCCTCCAATCCTCCTCCCCCTCCCCCTCCGCCTTCTTCTTCCTGTCGAAGAAGAAAAAAAAAAAAAAAAAAAAAGGAATTCGGGGGATTAGGGGGAGCTCGTTTTCGAGCTCCCTAGCATCACTGATTGAGTTTTTATGTGGTTGGATGTGATGTTTGTGAGAGAAAAAGTGAAATGATTATGGGGTTAGATGTGATATTTTGTTTTGATGTATTTTTTTTATTTTTGCAAAACTTTTGTCTTTTAGTAATTTTTATGAGATAAAAAATTTGAAATGTTGCTTCCCAAACACCACCAGGTAATAATTTTATTTTTATATGCAAAAAGTTAATGGAGAAATCTTCAAATATTTATATTGTTTTTAATAAGAAACTCTTGACTCCATAGGTGAGACTCGAGATATAAAACTGAGCCCTCTTTTGGGAATAGGTTAATTTAGTAACTTTTTAGTTATTTGACTAAAATATGAGTTAAAAAAAACTAGTATGTTTGTGATGATTTTTTAACTTTTTACGAAAAGATGTGCAAAAAATAGAGAGAAAAGAGAATCTTTGACTTTTTTATATAGATTGTTAGCTTTTTGACTAATTTAATAATTTTTTGACTTTTTAACTAAAAGAAAAGATTCCCAAACGAAGCCAGAGTATGCCATCATGGAATGGTGTGTAACATAATTGGGCCCATCTTATTATTTATTTCTTTTTAATAATAAGCCTCCGTTTGAGAAGTGGGTTGGTTTTTTGGTTTTTTGACTTTTTGGTTATTTTAGCTTGGGCTATTTTAGTCTGGTTTGGAAAGGACTTTTTGGCTTTTTAATTTTTTTGACTTTTTTTGTGAGAGATGATTGTAATGATTATGGGTTGGATTTGATATTTTGTTTTTTATAACTAAAATAACCTCTTTTTTTTTTGTGACTATTTTAACTAAAAAAACCTGGCTTTTTTCTTCCAAAACGAAGCCTAAGTTGAGTATGTTTTATTATAATTTTTTTTTTTTTTTTTTTTTAGGGTATCAATTTTAATAGATTTGCTTCAGAAAACGACAACCTAATAAGAAATGGCAAGCCAAGCGTCCATGTTTTGTAACGCATTTTTGTATTATTGGAGGCGTCTCTATCAAAGTCGGATAAATTATACTCACATTTGTTAAAATTTATAAAAAATATTACTTTTATGAGAATTTATTGGCTTATTCTTTTTTTTAAGTATTTGTATCTTAATTAATTTATATAATATATTTTTGTATTTTAATAAATCTTATTATTTAATCATTTGATCTATCACATTCTGATTCTTATATTTAAGGTATTTTATGAATAATTTTACTCTTACAAATATTTTTTAATAATGATAGGAATATTAATTAGTATACAAACTAATATATCAATTAGATACAATATTAGATAGGACCATGTTAAGTGGTGGAACCCGCATATATGCCTTGTATTAGTTGGTATATTAATTAGGAAAAATGTCTAAGACCCCCAGTGGGGTTCGCACGGAGGAGAAGGTGATTGGCCCAAAAAAAAAAATTTATTTTATTTTATTTTATTTTTTTTTGAATTTCAGCGAATGGGACGGCGCCATATCACTAGGGGTTGACCCCCAGTGGGGGTCTGAAGCACAACCCATTAATTAGTGTTTCTAGCAATACTCAATATTTTTTTGAAATTTTAGCAATTTGGTGATATAAATATTCATATTTGATAGTGTGAATGTTCAAATCACAGAACATTTACACTGTTAATGTGAATATTAATGCGTGTTTTGTCTTTTATTATTACGGCTATATTGGTAACTATATCACTTATAAGACTTAATAGAATACAAAAAAATAATTTGAATTAACGGAAATATAACTAGGTGAAGAGGGATTTATAAATAAATATCTCTACTTTCATATTTTTGTTATAATTATACTAATTTCTCTTTTAATATGTTTAAATCAATTGAAACTAATACTAATAGTATGGATAAATTAAAATAAATAAAGATAAACATAAATTTTAATAAGAAAGAGATAATAATATTATTTTTTTTATTCATACAATTAACATATTATTAATGAAATACAGCTCAGATGTTATTCTCCATCCCGAAATATTAGTCATTTATTTCATTTTATATTATCCCAAAATATTAGTCAATTTTCAAAAATTAAGGAATAAAATAATATGAGTTTTCTATTTACTCTTCTTTTAAATTCATACACAAAAGGTATAATTAAATGATATTCCCAAAAAAAGTCAAAGAGTAATTTTAGAAAGTTAGTATTTTTAAAGTATAATAATTATACTACCAAAAAAATTAATTTTTTCGAAAGAGATTAATATTTTGGAACTAAAAGAGTATATAAATTAAAATCTTAACAAATCAGTACTATCATATAAAAAATGTAGAAGTAATTAATATATATTTTTTAAACTTAAGGGAGGTGAGTATAATTTTAATCAACAATACTACATTTTTCTAATTTATCATTCCTAAATCATCCTTAATAATATGGCATTGAGATTAAATCCCACATGATAAAATATTTGACAAATTTAATACTTATTAGACACATTATTAAAAATAATAAATTAAATATCTCAAGTATTTTTTTAAATTTTAATTTGCCTTTGTATTACTACAAGGCCCCATTTCGCAATTTGAAATTTTAACTAAAAAGTTTAAAAAATACTATATAATATCAGTTTGTTTGTTTTCATTTTTCAGAAAACACTTTTCAGAAAATTCTACTTTTTTATTTTTCGTGTTTTTTTGTTTTTACTGAATTTTGTTAATATTTTAAGCAATTTTTTTTACTTTTTAGACACCTAACTAAATACATCTAAAAAGTAAAAAAATGATTTAAAAAATCTTTTAAAAATTCACTAAATACCAAAAATATAAAAAAATACAAGAATTCAGTACATTTTTTTATATCTTTATATATTTATTAATTTTTTAAAATATTTTTTCACAAATTTTTTACTTTTTAGATACATCTAACTAAAGTGCATCTAAAAAAGTAAAAAAAATATTTAAAATTTAAAAAATATTCACTGAAAACAAAAGAATACGAAAATAAAAAAATTTAA